>JACXGJ010000809.1:83922-104895 GCA_016801105.1 Esox niger | reverse complement strand
TTGTGAAGTCTTCGTGTTATTTATGAGAGGCAGTATTGCCATTTATTTTACACAACGGTCTACAGTTTCACACACATTCACGTGTTTTTTCCAACTGCCGACGGTGTCGCCATTTCTCATTTCACCCGTTTTTGTGCGTACGCCTGGGTCAGAGCTTGCGTGAAGGACCGCACATTTTACCGTCAAGTTTGCTTTTTATGAATACCAACTATTGCGTAGAGAGCGGCGTACGCCTTCTTTTGTGCGTACGCAACGTTTATAAATGAGGCCCCAGGTGTCCTTTATACAGTTAACAAACTGAGATTAGGAGCACTCCCTTTAAGAGTGTGCTCTTAATCTCAGCTCGTTACCTTTATAAGAGACACCTAAGAGCCAGTTGCATCAGCCGCACTGTTTGGGGTAATAATACCGGATACAATGGTTCTATCAAGACTTAAAGCAGACCTTGTGGCCTTGACACAACTGGCCTGACAATTAATACTGTTGTGTTGGAAGTCACCCTCTACTCCCTCCCACGAGGCCTGGATCAGAGATGTTCTCCACTCAGATTAAATACACACTGCCTGGGTCTACTATAAAGGTTTTCAAGTAATGGCAACCCCTTTTTGACCATATAGGGAAATTGCAGTTCCAGAGTGTACCTCAGTGAAGCTGGCTGTTATTTAGTAAAATTGTATTTGCCATCTGTTGCACATGCAAAATTTGCCATCTGTTGCACATGCTTGAGCCGATTCAGCCTCATCCATGTACGCATCAAGGGGCTCGATGGCATTAAGTAGCGATAAATCCCATCCCTAACGTGGACTACAGTTTTGTACAAAAAGACGATTGCTGGATAAATTCCCCTCGCAGATAGATTTGCGTAGGTTTACTAGCAGCTAATACAAGTGGCAGGCATTTTTGTTTGAGCTTCTAGTCTAGACTAGTTAACATGAACTACAGTTTTGTAAACAAAGTCAGTTGCCGGATAAATCCTCCTAGCAGGTTATCCAACTTGTTGATATTTATCTTTGAGCTAGTAGTCTGTACTAGCTAACATAAATTATAGTTTTGTAAACAAAGCAAGTTATGTATACAGGTTCCTCACAGACAGATTTATCCACAAGGTAGCAATACATTTTCCAGAATACACCGCGATAACCATTGATGCAATGCACATTTTGACCAAAATAATTCAGAGAACATACAGAGACCTATATCAACATACATTGGCCTTCCAGTTTTGGAAAACCGAATGTATCATATATTTCCGAACGCTATATCGTTTACCCGGATCACTTCCATTGTGGCCCAGAGAGAGGCTTCCTTTAAAAAAAAATATATATTATTATTCCCAACACATATGTCTACAGTCCATGATTATGCTAGATAATCTGAAAAAGGCCTCATGTTCAAGAATAGTGAAATGTTTCCTTCAAACTCCAAGACCAGAGTAATTGAGTTTTTTTGACTGGCCATAGAATTCCTATCTGAGGTAATCTGACAGTAATGGAATGTATTAGTTAGTTGTAATGGTCACCATCTTGCACACACTGGTAGTTTTGTTCAATGTATATGCTCCCAACTTTGATGATGTTGAATTTGCCAATAAGTTGTTGAGGAAAATCCCTTCTTAAAACACCCATCTGTTAATATTTGGTGAGGATACAAATTTTGTTGTCGATCCAGCTCTGGACAGCTCCCACACCAAAACCAGACATAACATATTACACATTAGAATTTATTCAGGACTGACAAAAACTTTGCTAACTACAAACTTCAGTAGCAACATTGTAGTAAGTTTAAAATAAAACAGTTAACGGATATATTGCAACAAATTTGGATTTTCGAAATACATATCCGTGCATACTTTTTGGGGTAATAGCCTTTAGATCACAGCTCCTTGCGCAGTAAGAATAGGGTTTCCATGATTCTCTCTTTTCACTTGATGAAATAGTCAATTATCTTCACATATATTGACATTGTATCAATGTCATTCACAAATGAAATAAAAATGTATATAGTGCCATGAAATTACATATCTTTGGCAGTGTAAAGCTCATCTTCAGTCTCGCTAGCAATTGCTCAATTCTTATGACTATTCCAAGTAATAAGCAGATACTAATAGGCTTATTACTGGCAAATAAAAACCATAGAGTTCATAGATGCTATTTGTGATGGAAATAAACTTAATAAGAAATTTTAGTCAGTTTAACATAATGATCAATGGTGTCTAGCTAAATATTCAAAATTGATAGAATGATCTAATGTCGAGATGCAATTTTATGATGAGGAAGTATGTCCCAATCAGTCCCAATACTGGCATACTAGCTTATTATATACAAAACAATACATCCTTGATTATCATCATCCGCGAAGTACGCACTTATAGTTGTCACGGCTGAGGTGAAGGACTTGAGGCGTAGAGCGGTTTGGGACTTCCATTACTTTAATATAATTCCTCTTGCACAAAACAAAGCAGAAAAACAACGATGAAATGAAGTGGCATTGTGATGGAAATTTCTCAAAGGAGTAAGACAGAGACAAAATTCTCTTGGCACAATTAGCAGTTTATTTGCAAATAGAGAGACGCGTCAAATGCTTACAGAATAATCATTAGAGGAGCCTCTAAAGTAAATTCAACAATGGTCAGTATTTATAACAGTTAAAGGGGTGAGGTATAATGCTGCACCTCTGTGCTAACTCAATGGAATACATTCCCTTTGTTCTATTACAACCTAGGCCTCACACAAAGGGCAGGTTGTCCTTCTCCCCATGGGTAACCTCTTCAACTCTGTTAGTGCTTACAGCATCCGGACAGACAATAGATGCCCCAAAGAGTTATACAGATGTGCATATCAAAGAGAACCCCTATAACCTGCCGATACCAGTCAATGATGCTCCTAGGCAAATACCAGATCCCCCTCTCCTACATTTCCTAAGGAACAAAGGACAGATACCCCTATTCAGAATATCTCATGATCCCCTGTATAATATAGACATTTGTGTCACAACCACAGACCAGAGTTACATACTACGTAATAGATAAGCAAACATGTCTCCAATGTACATTAGCTAAGAAATTGCCACCACAGCATACAGCGCAGAGACAAGAAATTACAGATAACTGAAAGCTTAGCTGAAGTAACTTAAATAGGATCCCCAAGCAGAGGCAATAGGGAACAGCTGTCTGTCAGGGTCCTGGCCTGCTGGGGCTGTTCCGTTCCATGTTTTCTGTTTGTCTGTGAGTTGTCTTGTCTTGGTTTCAGTTGATCAGTGTATTTCGTTCACCTGTGTTTTGCCCCCACCTGTTTCTGTTCTCCTTGTTAGTCTGTGTATTTAGTTCAGTCAGTTTCTCCCTGCCTTTGTTGGGTCATTCTCATGTCTTTGTCAGTGTCCATGTTGTTACTGTCTGCTCCCGCTCCCGCTCCCGTTCCCGTTCCCGTTCGCCTAGTTTCAGTTTGTTGTTTTTGTAGTGCACGGCATTCGGTTTTGTTTTGTGTTGAGTTAAATTAAAGTTTTCCCCTGCATCTGCCTCCATCTCCTTTTTGGATTCCCTGCACAACCCTGCGCACACCCTCGTGACACTGTCTCTGATTGGGGATAATTAAACATAAGTGCAGAGATGCCAAGAGGCACCTCTGCAGTCAGGCCCTGACTGTGGCCAACAGACACAGAGATGCCTAGAAGCACCCCAGCCAGGACCTGAAAATAGCACCTAGTTTGATTTGAGATTCAGCCAATGATTTCCTTTTAGTTCGCATAGCATATGTGGTTCATTTTGGTTAGCAGCCAAAGGCTATGCGACCCAGTCATCTAGTCTGGTTTAAGTTTGTTTGTTTCTTCCCTACTTGTTTTCACCATTAAACTATGGATTACTCCTACAACGACCGTTTTGCCTCTGCCTATCTGTCCTCAAACCAGATTTATGACAACTATTAGGTAGGCATCTGCAGTAATCTTTGTGCATGAGTACACTAGTTCTGTTAACAAACACGTTATTTTCCACGTTATTTCAGCTAAAATTTAATAACTAAGGTAAAATGTGCATGTCCATTGTTGGTTAAAAACAGTCTGCCTCATAGAAAACTGTGGATTGAAATCAGCAAAGGACAACAACATTCCTCCTTTCTAATCGTGGGTTGGCTGAGCTAGGCTCGGCAGGTTCCTTTTATGGTTAGATTTTCTGTTTGAGAATGGGTGTGTCAACCCCTGGAGCTTTCGTAACTCCCGGGCAAAAGAGTACTCCTTCTCTCATGTGTTCCCTCATCACTCTTTCTCTCGTATAATTTTTTTTATTGACTTGGCATTGCTTCCACGTGTGACCTCTGAATATTTACCCATTGTGGTATCTGACAGTGGTCCAATGGCCCTTGACATAGTCCTGTCTGGACAACTTGGTTCTCCTCCCGGTGGGAGGTTTACCTCTCTTCTATCTGATGTGGTCTTCTGTGTCCTCATTTCCACTGATAATTAACGCTTACCTACAAGGCTTAATCATTTCCTACTGCTTTCATGTGAACAAAGCTTAAAAGGCCT
This sequence comes from Esox niger, assembly GCA_016801105.1. NCBI lineage: Eukaryota > Metazoa > Chordata > Actinopteri > Esociformes > Esocidae > Esox > Esox niger. The sequence goes on along the minus strand of JACXGJ010000809.1, from coordinate 100,377 downwards.
AGTTAGAGTAACATTCTATAGCCAACCGTACACTAGATAACAAATATATCTTGATGCCACCTCCAGAGCTGTACAAGTGACACTAGAACTTGCAGTCCAAATTATACCTCTTGTCCATGAAAATGCAGAATGGCTGCTGTTGCAATCACATCCTTCCTATTATTAGCATGGTGAAAGGGCAGGTCGCCTGCTGACTCATTCATTGAAAATCAGGGCTGCTTGCTTCTCGTCTAATTCCCCAAATCAAAAATGTTTCTTGTGATTTAATTTCAGACTAGGGATGCACCGATACGGACACCAGTATCGGGCTCATGTACTTATATTCATAGAAATATGCCAATACCATGCCGGTACCACATCATGGAAACATGATGGTTGTTTCACCTCTGGACGCATAAGTATAGAATATAGAACTCAGATTGGTAGAGCGGGACAACAGAGATGTCAGCAATGACACAAGTAGTGTGCAAGCTCTGCTAAATTGTCAAGAGGATGAAAGGAAAAACACACATTTAACACAAGCAATTTTTTCAAACATTGTTAGACACAACATAGTGCAGACTTCAGTTTGTTTTCTAATGCTAGCAGCACAGAACCAGAGCAGCAGCTACCTCCAACTCTGGAGAAGCTAAATAAAATGTCCAGACAGAAAAAAATGAAAGAGCAGAGCATGAAAAGACTCAATGAATTGCACACACTATTGCACAAGAATCAGAGCAGAGAAGCAACATCCTGCATGTTCAGAGTATCAAACTAGCTAGTGAGGAATATTACTGGCTGTGTCTGCGTATCTGCCTGTTTGTCTTGATCCGTCAATAAGTGGCTGTCACATATAAAGGTAGTGTTAAGAATTATAATGTGATAAAGTCAAATGGGATATGTTAATAATATTAATGTGAAAAAGGCGAATGTGATATGTTAATAATATTAATGTGAGAAAGGCTAATGTAATATGTTCAGGTTGATGTAGAAATTGAGGAGGAAGTTGGAAGAAGAAAGGTGCCGAATAGTAATTAAGCTGCAACAGGCTGGGGAGGGGGAGTCATGTACCACATGTGCTGCAGTAACAGGAAAAACAAATGTTATTGGTTAGAGGGGGGCTGACCTGGGATCCGCGCTTTATGAGCCGAGGCAAGACGAGGAATTTGAGTACTCACGCCCTAGTGAGTAAGAAAGAATGTATATGCAGGGAGTATATTAGGGACGGGGCGGGAACTAAAAAGGCTATAAAGACCGCACCGAGGGGAAGTAACTTTAGACTTGTTTGTAAGCTTGTCTCCAGATATATCTGATTGTGTAATCAATAAAATCGGCTGATTATTGACTACATCTCATCAACTTATTCGGGTGAAGCAGGTTTGGCTTCAACAGTAGCCATCGTCTTAGTGACAACTCAAAGTAAGAACTTAGCTAGCAAACTTTCACAACTCGATAGCTACAATAGATTAGATTTTTTATGTCATTGTTGTTAATTATCTTTTGCTTATTTGATTTGGACAGAGATTGTTATGAATCTGGGAGGCGATTCATGAACAGTTTTAAAGAATTATTAATTGAGGGGGAGCAATAAGTTTAGTGAGGAATTGTTAAGTTTTGTCAAATAATGTTACGTTGACAAGAAGAGAGACTTATGTTAAGGGTTGACATTATTGCAATACATAAAAACGTGTTTGTAGCATCACATAGAAAACTAATGGTTTGTGAGAATTGGAGGTTTGGAGATAAAGTAGTTTCAAGAGGCTGGTTACAGTATGATGATGAGACTGTGGTGATAAATTGTTCTGTGTGTGGCCAATATGCTAAAGATAAAAGCAGAAACAACTAATTTGTCATTGGAAAGTAAAAGCTTGTATTGAACTAAATTATTTTCATTATATTAATGAAATGTACAAACATTTATGTAGAAATTAAACAGAAAGGAAATTATTATTTTGGCCAGTAAAATATATGCTTGGCTGGTGGATTTACCAGTTCCCTTGGCAGGTGAGCCAAAAAGTAAATTTCAGACACCATAGGTCAGTTTTGGTACCAATTGGAACACACTAACTTGTCATAAAATTGCGTTTCAACATGAGATGTTTTTTTTATTTTTATATTTGGCTAGACACCACTAAGCATTGTGTTCAACTGACTAACATTTCTTATGATGTTTTACTTCCACCACAAATAGCATCAATGAACTGTATGACTTTTGCCACTGGCGGTTTTAATAGCTTATTAGCATTTTAATAGGTGTTGTGGCAATTTCTTAACTAATGTATTTTGGAGACATGTTTTCTTATCTATTAACTGGTATGTAACTCTGCTCATTGCTTTTGACATGCATCTGTATTATTTCAGAGAATCATTAGGTTCTCTGACCATCTGCTCAACTGGCTAAACCATTAAGGGTATCTGTCCTTTGTTCCTTAGGATTGTGATTGTTGGGGGACGGTAGAGGCAGTTGTCCCTTTTGGTAAACACAACAGTGAACATTATGGCAGGAAGGATAAGATAGGGGGGATAACCCTCCCACCTGTGTGACCTAAATTTGATGGGTAGCATTATACCACACCCCTTTAAATGTTATAAATACTGACCGTTGTTGAATTTACTTTAGAGGCTCCTCGAATGATTATTCTGTAAGCATTTGACGCGTCTCTCTATTTGCAAATAAACTGCTAATTGTGCCAAGAGAACTTTGTCTCTGTCTTACTCCTTTGAGTGTCTATCGATGAAATTTCCATTCCACAGGCCTGCTAGTATCTTACTGCTTGGAAAAGTTATAAGAATTGTGCAACTGTTAGCGAGACTCAAGACAAAAGTAACCCTACACTGACTATTACATTTCATGGCAAAACGTTCGTTTTTCTTTAATTTGTGAATGACCTTGATAAAATAACAATCAATATAGGTGACAATAACTGACGGTTTTGTCAAGTGAAATTATGAGGGAATAGTAAAAACACCAAAACCCGGTTCACAAAATGCTTAGGGGACAAAAAATTTGTTTTTCTTCTGAAAAAATCCTACCTAGGGCAGTTTTGAGTACTTGGTATTGGTACTTTGTATCGGAAAGTACCCAAATATAAGTACTCGTGCATCCCTATTTCAGACCCCATGGGGATCAACTATGCTTTAAAAATGTTCAATTCCTCCCTAAACACATCTGAAATGTCATTCGTTACTGCCACAGTGACTCAGTTCTTGTGTGATCTGGAGACTCCTGTTTACGCCAACACTGCAGCTTGATTGTCCTCTGATTGCGGTCTAAGCCTTGAAGGGGTTTCCTGTTGAGTTCTTTAATTTCAGCATAGATTTTATTTTATGAAAAAAATGAAACAGCTGGCGAAATTGGCAGAATTCAAATTGGCACTAGCGAACAATTTCCTATAGCCACCATATACAGCTTCTGTTATTTGGCAATAGTGTCATTGAGGTGAGCATGAACTTTAACCTCAACAAGCTATGTGAAGTCGCCTAGCTTTTAAAATTTGCTGCTAGTTTAAACTTATATTATTGTGATATTTTTTGCTATGTTTTCGCTTTATTTATTTCTTTAGTCTTACCATGTAAATGCGTGTGCCATGTCGCACACATTTCATTGTGTATGATGATGCTGTGTTATTCAGTGGAGAGATGTCTTGATACTAAGCCAAGGTCAGGTAGACCAAGAAAGATTTCAGCCAAAACTGCCAGAAGAATTGTTCAGGATACAACGGAAAACCCACCTGTAACCTCAGGGGAAATACAGGCTGCTCTGGAAAAAGATTGTGTGGTTGTTTCAAGGAGCCCAATACAACAAAACTTGAACAAAAATGTGTTGGATGTTTGAGTTGCCAGAGAAAAGCCTTTACTGTATGAGTGCCACAAAAAAGCCTGGTTACAATATGCCCAACAACACCTGAACACACCACACAGCGTCTGGCACACTGTAATTTAGATAAACAAGACAAAAATAGAGCTTTATGGTCAAAATCATAAGCGCAATGTTTGGAGAGGGGTGAACACGGCTTATAGTGAACAGAATACCATCCCGACTGTGAAGCATGGTGGAGGCTCACTGATGTTTGGGGGTTGTGTGAGTTCTAAAGGTATGGGGAATCTTGTGAAAATTTATGGCAAGATGAATGCAGCATGTTATCAGAAAACACTGGCAGACAATTTGCATTCTTTGTTATGAAGGCTGCACATGGGACGCTTTTCGACTTTCCAGCATGACAATGACCCTGAGCACAAGGCCAAGTTGAACTTCCATAAGTAACAGCAGAACAAGGTGATGTTTCAAAGAGTGGCCATCATAGTCTCCTCTCCTTAATGTCATCGAGCCACTCTGGGGATATCTCAAACATGCAGTTCATGCAAGACGACCAAAGACATGACCTGGAGGCATTTTGACAAGACGAATGGAAGAATTGGTCATATATTTAACATTTGTAACACGAGTGAGCAGGAAAAATAGATGTATTTTATTTCTTAGGGGATTCACATTAAACTGTAAGTCATAACAGAATGGCACAATCATAGAACAAAACATGGCAACAAAGACAAAAATGAAGGGACTCTGTGCAAAAGTTAGCTTACCCTTAGATCTTAATACTGTGTATTGCACCCTTTAGCATAAATGACAGCGTGCATTCTTTTGTAATTGTTGTCTATGAGGACCCAAATTCTTGCAGGTGGTAGAGCTGCCCATTCGTTTTGGCAAAATGCCTTCTGGTCATGCAAAGTCTTTGGTCATCTTGTATGACCTGCATAATTGAGATCTCTAGGGCTCATTTGGAGCTGGAATAATACCAGCAACTATTATATTCTCCTTCAATCTTCCTTCCCATGGCAGAAACATTTTTACAAGATATACTATACCAACTGAATCTATAACATTTAGGTAATGCTGAAACCAGTTCACATTGGGTCGAAGTCTAAGTGAGGCCATGATGTGCATAAAAGGGTGTACCGTCTACAACCTGGAAATCTTTCCAAACTTTCCCATAAAAAAGGTCAGCATACATTCCTTCCCAGACATTACGTTCCCTCCACTTCTCACAATCCTCTGAAAAGTAGGCCGTTTGTTCATATTCTGTGTTGACTTAATTAAGCTTCTATAATGGTATGTTTTTTTGAGAAACTTTTTCAATAACTGTATGCATTAAAACAGTGCCATACTTTTTTCTATTAAAAAAGTGTGGCATGAAACATGGTAGCTGTGATGGTGAGGTGACAGACAGCTCCGTCATCTCCCACTTTTCCGGGTTTCCTTTCATCCTCGAACACTTCCCGGACTTGTTTTGTGTCATGTCTCCAATCATTACTCACACCAGGTCCCAATTCAGTCATTAGTATGTGTTTAAATGTTTCTCCTCTGCTCCCCTCCCTTGTCAGTCATTGAAACTGTATGTTTCATGTCTGTGGTGAGTGGTTTGTTTTGTTTAAATTTTCATTACGTTCGATAAAATGCTCAGTGTTTATTTCCCATTAAAATATTACATTGAATGCCACTCTGCCTGCACCTGTTTCCTCCTCTCCACCACTACACAACCATGACAGTAGCATTTGTCAGATTTCTGGCCAACAATTGCCATTAGAAATAAGAACTAAAGCTTCTTGCAAGCTTTAAACTAAGTGGCATTGAGTACAAACAACATATTTATCATAATCCTTCCTGTTAATAGCTAATTGTTTTCTTAACATTTACTGTGTGCAAAGAAAAGTCTTGGCTATATTTTGCAATGGCTTTACACAGAATACTATCCTTAAAACTAAGAGGAAATGTTAATGTCAATTTTAATGAGGGCTTCAAATGCTCTGTGTGAGACGTAAAACAATTTGGTCAGTTTTGTAAGCAAAAGTAATATAAAGCTAGTTGCTGATTCCATTTGAGGAGTTAAACCTTCCCTATCAAATGTATTTTCTGTTGAAACATCACTGTCAGCATCTTAGCCATCTGCTGAAATGACTTCAATATCCTCTTGTGCTGACTGCAATTAAGTGAAGATTACAAAGATTACAAATTATTGAGATTATATATAACTTCTATTGTACATTTTAGTCATTTTGCAGTAAGGACATTGACACTACCTAGAATAACTTAGGGTAAAGTGCCTTGCCAAAAATGCAAGAACATTTACTCCAATTGAACAAGGAACCTTCCAATAAGAAGTCTGACTGCTTAACCACTGAGCCTTCTGAAGCCATATACAGGTGCTGGTAATATAATTAAAATATCATCAAAAAGTTGATTTATTTCAGTAATTCCATTCAAAAAGTGAAACTTGTATAATGTATACAGTCATTCCATACAGACTGATATATTTCAAGTGTTTATTCCTTTTAATTTTGATGATTATAACTGACAACTAATGAAAACCGCCAAATCAGTATCTCTGAAAATTTGAATATTACTTAAGACCAATACAAAAAAATGATTTTTAGAAATGTTGGCCAACTGAAAAGTATGACCATGAAAAGTATGAGCATGTACAGCACTCAATACTTAGTTGGGGCCCGTTTTGCCTGAAATACTGCAGCAATGCAGCATGGCATGGAGTCGATCAGTCTGTGGAACTGCTCAGGTGTTATGAGAGCCCAGGTTGCTCTGATAGTGGCCTTCAGCTCTTCTGCATTGTTGGGTCTGGCGTATCGCATCTTCCTCTTCACAATACCCCACAGATTTTCTATAGGGTTAAGGTCAGGCAAGTTTGCAGGCCAATTAAGAACAGAGATACCATGGTCCTTAAACCAGGCACTGGTTGCTTTGGCACTGTGTGCAGGTGCCAAGTCCTGTTGTAAAAAGGAAATCTGCATCTCTGTAAAGTTGGTCATGTAAGGGAAATTTCTTACACTGATGTATTCATACTGATTAAAGGACTGAGTCCCCATGTTTACAGAAGGAAGAGAATGTGGGAAAGGGGGATCTGGTATTTGCTTAGGTGACATCCTTGCCCCGTATCAGCAGACTTTATGGTTGCTCGTAAATCTCCTTATCTGTATAACCCATTTGGGGTTTGCCTATTGTTTTTCCAGATGCTGCAAGTCCTTTTCAACTATTGAAGAGGTTACCCATGGGGGGGACAGCCTGACACTTGAGTCCCTTGACACAAGGAATGCGACAGCTGAAACCCATGTCTTGCATACGTCTGTGCGTGAGGGTTCTTGAAACACTGACTCCAGCTGCAGTCGACTCTTTGTGAATCTCCCTCACATTTTTGAATGGGTTTGGTTTCACAATCCTCTCCAGGGTGCGGTTATCCCAATGGCTTGTACACTTTTTTCTACCACATCTTTTCCTTCCCTTCGCCTCTATATTAATGTGCTTGGACACAGAGCTCTGTGAACAGCCGGCCTCTTTAGCAATGACCTTTTGTGTCTTGCCCTCCTTGTGTAAGGTGTAAATTGTCATCTTTTGGACAGCTGTCAAGTCAGCAGTCTTCCCCATGATTGTGTAGCCTATTGTGTCTTCAATATTGAACCTTTTCACAATATTCAAATCTTCTGAGATGCTGATTTTGGCGTTTTCATTAGTTGTCAGTTATAATCATCAAAATTAAAAGGAATGAACACTTGAAATATATAAGTCTGTGTGGAATGATTGTATACATTATACAAGTATCACTTTTTGAATGGAATTACTGATATAAATCAATGTTTTGATGATATTCTAAATATGTGACCAGCACCTGTATACAGGAGGGTGTGCTTCCTTCCTTCTGCCCCTCTTAGTCATCGAAAAACACACACATAAAAAATGTCTGACCTACCATCCTGTCTCTTATAGATGTAATGCAAATAACTCACATCATCATCTTCAGAGTTTTCGAGAGGATGATCTTACAGGACAGTCATCTAAACAAAAACAGATAAAAAGCAACAATACAGTTCCAGTTGAACATTTGCACACAGCTTTTTGTTGTATGTGAATGAGTATTTGAGTCCAAACATTTGATTGGGAATGTAGGTGTAACGGAGCAACCATGATCTATCTGGTGCCCTATGTCTACCTTAGGAACATAACACGTAGCCATTGTACACTGGAGATTATCTACCAATTATGTCAACCCATTGGGAGAAACATGCCAAATGTAATAGTGCATAGTTGTGCCCTCTATCTGTAACACACATAGTTAAGTGTGCAAACACATTAATTTTGTGCAGTCATCCTGTCTATTAAGCAGTGGTGTTGGTGTAGCTAGGCTTGGGCAGCTGGGGCTTGAGGCCCCGGGGCTAATAAACAGCTCTGGAAACAATTAAAAGACCACTGCAAAATGTTCAGACCTGAAATAATGCATAGAAAACAAATTCATGTTTTAATTGTTCAGAAATCAATATTTGGTGGACAACCCACATTTTTATCACAACTTTCATGCATCTTGAGTAGTATATCCAGGACAGCTTCTGTCACATTTGGATGATTGATTGACAGTAGGTGGGACTTGCGGTTTGTGGGCAGGTGGGACCTCCGGTGTGACATTTAGTGCCCCCCAAAAGTATTGGAATAGTAAGGCAAATTCCTTTGTTTTTGTTGTTCACTTTTGGGTTTAAGATCAAAAGATGAGTATGAGACAAGAGTTCAGAATTTCAGCTTTCCTTTCCTGGCATTCACATCTAGATGTATTAAACAACTCAAGACATACCACCCCTCTTAACTGGACTCCCCAGAAAGACTGTAAAACAGCTGCAGCTCATTCAGAATACAGCTGCTAGAATGTTAACCAGGACCAAGAGGACAGAGCACATCACTCTGGTTCTTAAATCTTTGCATTGGCATGCGGTCAGTTACAGAATAGACTTTAAAGTGGTGCTTCTAGTTTATAAGTCTCTGAATGGTTTAGGACCCGAAAACATTTCAGATATTTTTGAAGAACATAAACCGAGCAGGGCTTTAGATCCATGAAATCAGATCAGCTAGTAGAGCCCAGTGTCCATACTAAACATGGAGAATCTGCGTTTAGCAGTTATGCTGTACACAACTGGAATAAACTACCAGAAGATCTTAGACATTCACCAAACGTGTTCACTTTTAAATCCAGGCTATAAACACTTTTCTTTTTACATGCCTATGTTTGAGCTCTTAAACTTAACCACACGGTGAGCCTTATAGCTTCCTATGTTTTAATAACAGCACTGTTTAGTCTTACAGCTTTTATAGCTTCCTATGTTTTATTATTATGCTGTATTTTGTATTTCTATTCTTGATTTTTTTCTATTTTGTTATCAAATGTATATCTTGCTATCTTTTACCAATTGTAATGCACGTTATGGTGCTATCAGAGGAATAACCTCTGTGTAAATGTAACAATCTGATGATGATGATGGATGATGGATGATAATGGATCTGACTGTTTTGATTCTATTGCATTATTTCAATTTTCTCTGTGAAGCACATTGAATTGCTTCTATGTATGAATAGTGCTATATAAATAAACTTGCTTGCTTGTTTGAACCCACCCATTTTTCAAGTGAGCAAAAGTATTGGAACATGTGACTGACTCAATAGAGCATGCATTTCACATCCTTAAGAGGAGACTGAAGGGGGAAACACCCCGAAACAAACAAGAACTGAAAGAAGCTGCGGTAAAAGCCTTGAATAGCATCACAAATGAATATTGCAACAGTTTGGTGTTGTCGATGGGTCGCAGGCTTGAGGCAGTTACTTTAAGATTATTTGTTCCATTACTTTTGCTCACCTAAAAATGCTGTGGTCTAAAACAAACGGTGATATGTCTTAAGTTGTTTAACACATCTAGATGTGAATATCAACTCTTGTCTTATACTTGAATAAACCCAAATGTCCCAAACCCAAATGTCTTCAGTGACAATCAAAAACAAAGAAATTTGCCTTGCTGTTCCAATACTTTTGGAGGCGACTGTGCATTCAGTACAGCCCACTGTGTCCCTCTCCTAGTGATGGTTAATCTATATGTCTCACCAGCTTCTCTGCAAACTTTTGCTAAGAAACATAACAAGAGGTTTACAGCCCTTGAAGTTTAGCCAAAACTATAACTATCTTATAGGCACATCCTGTACTGTAAGTGAGCAGAGCCAAAACACATAATGGCCTTATTAAATGACTGGATTATACTTAGAATGAGCAATGTGATATTATTGTACTATGGAGAAACAAAATTTCTACCACAACTCCTACATTTGTGGCCTAAGAGTATTTCACTAAGCGTTGTAGCACTAAACCAGCTCCTAAATCTGTGAAAAGTTAGAAGTCAAGAGGACTCCCAAGTCACCAAATCACAAACAATCTTAAAAGGGCTGCTGCTGGCAATCCACCTCGTAATCAGGTCCACGTTTTAGAAACATTTAATGATACTGACCTTTATAAAAGGTATCACCTTAATCTTGATGTTATGATCATAGTAGAGCTAGGCATGGAAGAAATAGAAACAACCCAATAACACATGAGATCAAGGTTGTGACAACTAGTTATTTGGTCAGAGGGAAAATAAAACTCTGCAGTACAGAGGAGCTATGTAAATCTCAGACATGTCAGTAGAATGTTACATCAAACAATCAATTGCCCTCGTCTAACAAATCATTTGCTTTCCTCTGTCACCAACTGAAAGGATTATTTACTCCCTGTTGGGCCGGGGCATCCCCTGAATAAAGCCACAGTGTCAGTGGACCCCGTCTCAGCCCCAAGGCTTTACGCTACAATTTTATTGTCCTGCGGAGTAGGGTCAGTTCACTTTTTCCACTATAAATCCTAGTAGATTTTTCCAAAATGTCGGCCTTAGGGAGTTTTTCATAGCCACTGAAATACAACACCTCTGTTGTTTGCTATAGGGGTTTAAGGCCGGGTGTTTTGTAAAAACACTTTGTCATAACTGCTGATGTAAAAAGGGCTTTATAAATAAATGTGATTGCCAACTTCGTGGCCATTGCTGCACCACCTGGTTTAGTTGGCGCCGTAGATTGCACAAATTATTGGACCATCAAAAGATGAATGTTCATTTCATTATGAGCTGCCAGACATGTAAGAGACTGACAATTAGCTGAACATATCTTGATTAAGTCATTATGTCATTCCTGGTTTCATGTACACTCAACTAAAGGATTATTAGGAACCCCATACTAATACTGTGTTTGACCCCCTTTCACCTTCAGAACTGCCTTAATTCTACATGGCATTGATTCAACAAGGTGCTGATAGCATTCTTTAGAAATGTTGGCCCATATTGATAGGATAGCATCTTGCAGTTGATGGAGATTTGTGGGATGCACATCTAGGGCACGAAGCTCCCGTTCCACCACATCCCAAAGATGCTCTATTGCGTTGAGATCTGGTGACTGTGGGGGCCATTTTAGTACAGTGAACTCATTGTCACCAATCTGAAATGATTCGAGCTTTGTGACATGGTGCATTATCCTGCTGGAAGTAGCCATCAGAGTGTGGGTACATGGTGGCCATAAAGGGATGTACATGGTCAGAAACAATGCTCAGGTAGGCCGTGGCATTTAAACGATGCCCATTCTGTTTACGCCAAATTCTGACTCTACCATCTGAATGTCTCAACAGAAATCGAGACTCATCAGACCAGGCTCATAATTTTTCCAGTCTTCGACTGTCCAAATTTGGTGAGCTCCTATCATAATTACAACCTGTTATTCAGCATGACTTATCCAAGTTACGGCAAATTTGAATTTTGGTGATTTTTATGATTCCTGTTTGACACTTAATGTTGGGCTTGTTCAACAAGTAGTGGGAATGTCATAAATTGTTATTGTAAATGACAAACATTTTGAACTTTGAACATACCCTTACTAAAATGTCCATTAACAGATTTACGCTGTGCTTACATTTGAGACAAATAGATATGAAGGACGGCAGCTCAAACACTGCAAAAATTGCAAAATCTTTGAGAAAAGTGTGCAGATGTGAAAAGAGACATGCCAGACATGGAAGACAGTACGTTGGTGGAGACAGTTTGTGATGATAGATGAAAGCAACTTCCGCTCTAAACAGAAGGTACTGATGTAAAAGGTTCTGTACTTGTTTAAGGTAGAGACAAGTGGTTTTATGCATTGTAAAGGTGCCACCATGGACCATTGTTATCTGCATTTCAAACACATTGCCATCTTCAAATCCGATCATATCCACACCAGAGCCAAAACAACAAAGCATACGTTTTTGTCTAAATATTGTCGGTATTTTGTTCATTTGATGTTCACAGTAACGTTGTGGAAGGCTTGGCAACACCTGGAGAATAAAGAAGTGGGTTTTTGGAATGCTGGAAGTACCCCAAAGTCAAAGAAGTCCCATTATGAGGCTGGTACAGCAGAGGTCATGGCTGCAGTTGATCCCAATTGTTGCAAGACATGTACGCCCAGGAAGCACTATCATTACAGATGAATGGCAGGCATACGGGGTGCGCTATCTAATATGGGTTATACCCACTTCACTGTGAATCACAGCAGATGGTTTGTTGATCCCACTACTGGATCTCACACAGAGAACATAGAGGGCATGGGCAACATACAAATAGGTCATCTGTATCAGCATGTACAAATTACTGTGCTCACTCTTAGTTAATGCATTCGTAAATCATTAATCAAGTAAGGGTTGTCAATATTAATTGTTTGTTTTCACCTTTCTCTGTCATTCGTTCATATGAATAGTGTATATTACTTGACCTATTCTTCATACATGACTTAATATTCTCTATTGACACAGATTAGAGTACAAACTGTTTGTGCATGCAGAAATCGACATAACTTTCTGTATTCAGAGCTAGTTAATGCATTTGTAAACCTATGCATTTGTATGGCCTATCGTTATTAATCGTTTGTCGTTATTAAGTATTTGTTCATCATTCGCTCATGTTACCTAATGTATTCATTAATGATAGTTCATGTACCCTTATCCGAGATTGTTACCGAAAAATGTAATGCCGCCCAGTTGTAAAAAATATGACAGGAGGACTGCAGCCTCTGGCATGATGCATTCTTGTTTAAATACCATTGCGTAAATAGGACTTGTAGAACAAAAAGGATCATTCACGATGCCTGGAATCATTCACAAAGTTTTCTGGTTAATCAAGATGGATAAAGAGGAAGTTGTATATGGACATATGGAGAGTGTGGTACATATGAAGACAAAGGACAAAGGAAAGTTAAATTGGACTGAGATACATTCTTTTTGACCACCTGGCTGACCAACAGTAGTCACAAGATGAAGTCTATGTTATGGGACCCAGGAATCATGGACCATACCAGGAACTGACGTGACCTATCATGCTTGAACATGTTTTAATAGGTATTCAAGAAATATTCCGTTTTTTTGTGCTTTTCATGTTCACTGTCGGATTTTTAGCCAAACCTATTTACATGCGTTGATAATGTTTGTTTCTGTAAGGCCTCCACAAAGCCCCACTTGTGGGTCTAGGGGCGGAAATCTGACATGAACTTTGGAGGGGACAATGACATAAAATTTTCTTGAGAGCAATTCTTGAGGGGGACTCCAAAAGTAGTGCTGTAATACACTGCTGATTCAGTATGCGACAACGGTTTGCCCGCTACTATAGCTCTGCTAATTCAGCTATTATATGTGAACCTTAAAAAAAAATATATATATTTAATGGATTAACCTCAGGTAAGCTATGTTCACTGAGTGCCTTTCAGATGGTAACATGAACACTACCACCTTGCCAGCTAAGGAACACTACATTGCACTTTCATTGCAAGCTTCTCTCAACCCAAATTCAAAAAGCTACAAACGCTGGTTGATGTTACTGTAGCTTGCCAGCAAACATCAGCTAAAAGCTAGCTAACATAAAGTGTGAAATGTAATTCAAGACAGCAAAAATGAAGGCTGGTGATGGTTAGAATTTTTTTTTGTATTGAGTGGTAGACTTAAAGAAATGTCTAACATGTCCTTTGTTTGACTTACTTACTAAAAGTCAACAACCACAACAGACCCAGACTGTCTGACTCCCACAGACACACACTGTACCTGCAAGATGTGCCACTGCTGAGGGCTGGGGGCAGTGGATCAAACCATTGTGAGGCAACAGGTGGGGGTGTTGCAATATTTTTTACGACAAAACCCGCTATTAGGTGTCCATAATCAGCATAAGTGTGTTCATTGCGTCTGGTCAATATTATTAAAATGACATAGTTATGTTCACAGTGATATATTGGGGGGGACAAATCCTAGTTTTCCCCACGATGGGGGGGGGTCGTGAAGTTAACATTAAGTGAAAGCTACAATATATCTCCTCATATGAGCTGTCCAGGTGACTTGTCATAGGCTCTATGGATAGGCCCATAGACTATAGGTTGGAACATTCTTATTGGAGGGTATTTGAATGTGTAATGGCTGGTTATGACCATTGACTGCCTCTCATGTGTCCTGGCATAAAATACTATGTTAACTGTGTAATTGTTTGAGAGAAAAGGGAAAGAACTATGGAAGGTTGACATTGTTGCCTCATGCTGAATAAATATGGCTCTCCCTGGACTTTTGGTCACATACATTTTGTTCATAGATCTCAAATCTACATGCTTTATCAGAAGTGTAATGTTTTTCTTGAAATATTTGATGGGGGGAGTGTTGGAACTGTATGTCTGTTATGATTAAATAACAAAAGACCATCTGTTTGTACGTACACAGGAAGTCACGTTCAGTAAATAGCCAATGGGCTTAGGTGTATTGGGGTCCTGCAATGTCTATAAAGACGAGGACGACCGGAAGTTTCTTTAAAATGAGATTGAGGTTGTAAGGCATTGTGTATGAAGACTGGGTCTGTAACCTCATGAACAATACTATCTAATGCTGCTATTAACAAATGATCTACTCTCTCCCTTGACAACCAGGTGCGTGATCATTATTTCAACTACTCTACGAAACGTTTGATATCTAACACAATTAAGCCAGTACCTTTTAAAAGCTCGGTGTCATTAAGTGTTTTTAAAATGTTGACTGGATTACAAGGCAGATTGCCAACTGCAGCCATTTTAGGACTGGTTGTGATTTGATCTTAATGACTTAGGAGTCATCTTGACTACTCCTAAGTTTTCACAGATGTAGAAACAGGTTTTAGTACTAATACACTTTGTGAAATACTCTTAGGCCAGAAATGCAGGAGACCTATATTTAGGACTGACACACCCATTATTTTATACAGATTTTCCTTAGTTGCTTTGGAAAATGTTAATTGCAAAACAGTTTTTGAAACAATTTGTACAAACAGCACCAGCATGGATTACCTGCAAAAACTTGTAATTCGTTCACAATCCTTAGTTCATCTCTCAATGGTTAATATTAATGTCAGAGAACATATCAGTGCAATCAAAATGACAAGTCAGTGTGTCATTGTTCACAAACAAGAGCCAAAATTCTTAGCCATGATGTCAATATTTCATGTAATCTTTCTGCTATGGTATTTATGACAAGGATTGAAAATGCACAAGGCTGCACTTTTTCTGAATAGCATAACAATTTGAACAGTATAAAGTTACATGTTACTGTCTATAGGATATTGATTGGACAGGATTAACATTTTTATTGTGAACAAATTACACTATAAAGCGCTACCCAGCTATCCACAAGTCTACATTCTGTCTGGATTTCCCGTGTACCGACTCGTTGCCCGTCCCCGATTACTCTGCCTGCTCTCTGCCTGTACTTCTGCTGCCAGCGCGTGTGTCGACCTTCTGCCCGATATAGCATAATAGTAAATTAATGCTAATTAAACTAAATAGTGTAAAATCGATAAATGTTTCAGAATTGGAAGTCGGGATAGCTAAACTGGTGAAAGTTGGCTTCTTGTCTGTAGTTCAAATGGTTCAAAAGTAACAGCCCTTTACTGAATTAATGCTAATTAAATGTTTCATTATATGAACCGGGGATTACCTAAACAAAAGAAACAATGTTGGTTCCGTGTCTGTAGATGGACTGGTTTAAAACTTAAAGCCCAGTTGTTAATTTACGCTAATTACGCAAATTAGCATACATAAAATCTAACAACCTTTCCTAATTTGAAAAAGGGATAGCCTGAACTGGTAAAACAAAGTTGGTAGCTCAAATGTTTCAAAAGATATAGCTAATAGTTAATTAATGGTAAATACACTAATTAACATATGTAAACTAAATAAAGGCTTCTCTATATGAACTGGGGATAGTCTAAATTTATATGAGAGTTACGTTTCTGTTGCTCGAATGGTTCAAAAGATACAGCCTAATAACAAATCAAAGCTGAATATGCAAATCAGCATAGGTAGGAGACTAATTATGCTAATTAGCATCTGTAAAATAAATAAACATTTCATCATATTGTTGCGGATAAATCTTTTCCACTTCTCAGGTTCGACGGGTTGAGTCCACTTAATTCTAATTTCTTAATTATACAAACTCTAGGAATCCAGTACATTAATTCTTATAGTTTATTACAAGCTTGTAGGTGATACACAGACAACATACACTCATGTGCACGTTCCAAGGTATGACAAAGATACACAGTTGGTGGGGCC
>JACXGJ010000809.1:0-83822 GCA_016801105.1 Esox niger | reverse complement strand
TCAGCATGCATATCATATACACAAATCCTACATATTAAACACCTATTTAATAAACCTAATTTATGCAAATAGAATATATTTATGCATCTGTCATATATAAGATATATGCATAATAATTCATCTTCCACAATATGAACTGGGCATAGGCTAAACGTGTGAAACAAAGGTTTTGTGTCTAAGGCACGATCGGTTCAAGAGTCAATCTCAGTTATATAAGTTTGATTCGCCCTAAAGCATGAACATTTTTATATTGAAACCTCTATTACTTTGGCTTTCATTGAAATATGTTAATTAATGCAAGCTTTCAACGCAATGTGAATACAAGCATCTCAAGTTGAGCCAGTCTGAACATTTTAGCATTGATTTGTACTTGATAGGTTAAACATTGTAGGAGGAGATGCGTCTAGAATTGTTGACTTTTTTAAGTCAATGGACATTTTTTTCCCATTAATATACATTGGTGGCTCATTTAAATAATGATATAGTTAAAAAATAAAATAGCTATCAAAATATCTGCTCAAGCAACACGGGTTCATACATTTGGGATGTTTTGGAGTTGGTTTCGTGTTTACAGATTTTTCCGTTTAGGCTGTAGAGCTGGAGGAATAATAAGAAGTATGGGAGGAACCTATAGTTGTGCTTTGCCTTCAGCAAGCTCACGTACTTAAAATAATAGGTCATATAAAATGACAAGGAATATACAGTGAGGGAAAAAGTTATTTGATCCCCTGCTGATTTCGTACGTTTGCCCACTGAAAAAGAAATTATCCGTCTATAATATTAATGGTAGGTTGAACAGTGAAAGACAGAAAATCAACAAAAAATCCAGAAAACCGCATGTGAAATATGTTATACATTCATTTGCATTATAATAAGGGATAAACATATTTGATCCCCTCTCAATCAGAAAGATTTCCGGCTTCCAGGTGTCTTTTATACAGGTAATGAGCTCAGATTTGAAGCACACTCTTAAAGGGAGTGCTCCTAATCTCAGCTTGTTACCTGTATAAAAGACACCTATCTACAGAAGCAATCAATGAGATTCCAAACTCTCCAGCATGGCCAAGACCAAAGAGCTGTCCAGGGATGTTAGGGACAAGATTGTAGACCTACACAAGGCTAGAATGGGCTACAAGACCATCGACAAGCACCTTGGTGAGAAGGTGACAACGCTTGGTGTGATGAGTTGCAATGATCATTAGAACGGTAAGGAATCAGCCCAGAACTACACGGGAGGATCTTGTCAATGATCCCAAGGCAGCTGGGACCATAGACCCCAAGAAAACAATTGTTAACACACTACGCCATGAAGGACTGAAATCCTGCAGCATCTGCAAGGTCCCCCTGCTCATGAAAGCACATGTACTGTCTGAAGTTTGCCAGTGAACATCTGAATGATTTAGAGAACTGGGAGAAAGTGTTGTGGTCAGATGAGGCCAAAATAGAGCATATTGGCATCAACTCAACTTGCTATCTTTGGAGGAGGAGGAATGCTGCCTATGACTACAAGAACACCAACCCCACCATCAAACATAGGTTTTGAAGCTCTAATATTCAAAGTATGCAAACCTTCCATAATGCGTGCATAAAACGCACCAAAATCATCAACCTCACCCATATTTTGGCAATGTACAAACTGTTGTAACTGCACAGTGCCAAATTGGTTACGTTGTGTCACTCTAATTTCAACATCACCAATCTGTGTTAAAGATCTGAACCTTCCGAAATCACCCGGTTTGTTGTAATGAGTATGCGTCAGAGAGCTTGGAGTGTCAACTAGATTGTCCAAAAAATTTGGGCTACTAATCTTGGTTAACAAACCTTGCATCTGTGGATTAAAACCCTCCCAAGTCGGGTGATTGGACATTGAGACCTAGATTAATTTCTGTAACAGATATAATGTATTATGATGCATTCTGGTGATCAAATCCCCCTTGGTTACATTAAAACCACATAAAACAGACTTCTGGGACACTATTTAGAAACCTCATTTGTTGGAACGGAAAAATAAATTGTACCAAAAACATTTCTGCAAAACAGTATGATAACATTTGATTGAAATACTTATGAAGTTTTGTTTGAATGTTATTTTCTGATAATTCCTTAACTTTGAAATATTACATTGCTTTAGGCTGAAACAAATGAATAAAACAAATAATATGTCACAAATATAGGCACCCAAAAAATATGGTTCTTCTACCTAGAAATAAAAAAATAAAATTAATTAGAGAATAGATCCTTTTGGTTTTATGTTTTTACAGCGGTCATTCCCTAAACAAAAGTCAGCCGTAAGTTTCTATTGATTATTTTCCGGATAATTATAGAAATGTAGCCTACGCTATGCGCTTCGGTTGGCGAGCATTTTGCGGCGTCTGTTTGGCTTTTAATCCCCATAGAAAAACAGACTGTTCCATTCTCTTCGTTAGAATGCCTAGATATTAGCAAAAGTCAGCCGCATGTTTATATTGATGACTTTTCTGGATAATTATAGAAATGTAGCCTACACTAATGTGCTTCGATTGGTGAGTTTTCTGTGGAGTTTGTTTGGCTGGTTCGGACTACATACGGATCGCTTTGTTGGAGTTTCGGTAAGTACGATACTAGCTATTACAGTATATTTTAGGATATTTATAGACATGTACAGCTGTGTGATCAGTCAGAGGTGGCCAGTTGGTTACACTCTACTATTTCCCACACACAGGCTGTTATCCCCATCAAACACATTCTATGTACTCATAACTTCGTTAAAATACCTAGATATGTGCAAAATTCTGTCATATGTTTCTAGTAATAACGTTTTATGGATATGTGCAATGCGCGCAGTCAGTTTTGGTGCGCCTCTCTCCTGACCTCTCGAGCAGTGATTCCCAAAGGAGCACAGATGGAACGAAGATGTCTAGATATAATCATTAAAAAAAATCAACGAAATAATGGACAATGGCATTTTTAGAATATTTAGGCAAATTTAGGCTAATGAGCTATATCTGCGTATCCTTTGATTGAGATCTGGAAGTTAACTGCTTTCATGTTTGTTCTTTATGTTATGTATGATTTGTTACAGGTAAATATTTACCAAGTGAAGAATCCTGCAAGCCTGGGTGTCTAGCTTTGGATGGTGCTAATTGAATATATGTAAATGCATGAATGCCAGTTTCTTTGTTTTCATTGTTTTAGCCAACGTGTGGTGATCCTATTATAGAAGCAAATGGGGAGTTTGGAATCAGCCTGTCTGGGTGGGATAAATAGTGAAATAGTGAAAGTCTGTCTTTAATCCAACGAAAGTCATATTTCTACTTGATTGAATTGTCCATCCTTACACATGGTTTGTCTGAGCAGATGGGGCTACCTTGACCCCCACTGTGTATGCCCGTTCCTTTCCGGAATGCAAATAGGCCCATTGGTGTGATATTAGGATTTCCCATTGAGTTGGGGCTACCTTGACCCCTACGGTGTATGCCCGTTCCTTTCAGGATGCAAATAGGCCGATTGGTGTGAGATTAGGAAGACCCATTGGGTTGAGACACCAAACAACCCAGCACCTTCACAAACCTTCCAAAACACTTTCATTACACTAGATGCACATGAAAATAGATGTAAAACTAGATTTAACCACCCAAGAAATATCAGGTGGCGCAACCGTATTTAATGATTAAAAAATAAACTGTTAATGTATTTCCCACAACCTAAAATAAGTACATATGAATCATTATACGGTCTAAAATACATTAAAGAATGCAGTTCCCTTTAAGTACTTTATATATGGCATTTTTATTCATTTATTTGAAACTGACATTTATGTTTTTAATCATCCAATTTCCCATTGAGAGAATGAAAACCTTTTTTTAAAACTGTAAAAATTATTTGTAAACATTACATAAGGCGTTAATGTTACAACTCAACTTTACAGTTGCAATGAAAATGTACATTTGCTGGTTGCACCACGGTTCAATACGATTGATTATCACCAAAAAACATAGGGTTCATTTTAAAGTTTATTCTGCTATTTTTTCTTGTTCTTTTCAATTTGACTGTTTTGCTTCAATCTTTCAATCTTCTGCAATTTGTCTGTGATTAGTTTGGCTGTGGCCAACTGCTTTTTTAGTCTCAGCATCTGTTTTCATAGTTTTGTTTTCACCTTCCACAAAGCTTGGCACTGTTTTCCCTCCTTTCTCTCTCAGGTGTTGATGATGCTTGTGGTTGCTCAACACTTCCTGATCAGGAGGGTTAGTTTGTGCCTCTGCTAGATTTTTTAATTAATAGATTTTGGTGTTAAGTTTGTTGTTTTGTTCACATACTTACAACCATATTCCACTGAACAAAATTATAAACGCAACACTTGTTTTTTGCGCCCATTCATCATGAGCTGAACTAAAGATCTAAGACTATCTCTATGTTCACAAAAGGCTTATTTCTCTCAAATATTGTTCAAAAATATGTCTAAATCTGTGTTAGTGAGCACTTCTCCTTTGCCCAGAAAATTCATCCACCTCACAGGTGTGGCATATCAAGATGCTGATCAGAATGCATGAACAATTTGAGTTCGAGGAATACCACAAAATATAAGTCCTGGAATTCTTAAAGCAGTTTGGTTAGGCCCAGGAACATATGACCCTCTGAGGCATCACTAAGTCGTTGGGCATAATTGACTTTCTTTTAGACCCGGGAACACACCCCATTTTACTATATAGTTCGTGTTAAACGACCTACACCTTATGGGCAATTATGATAACTGATTTAGACACATTCACACACGTAAGTGATCGTCACTGAGATCGGGGTGGCTACACTGTCCCTTGTCTTCGGGACTTGACTGATGGAGAGCATTGTGGATAACGTAGGCCATGAAACAAACAATATTTTAAATGTTTGGTTTGTTACGAAAGATTATATACCTTTACTAAGTACTTCCAGCATATCATACTTAACATATCTATAAATGTTGACATACATTTCATGTTATCGTTTTCCGCACTATAAGCACTCATGTTAACCAAATCCAGTTGAAATTGTGAATTTATATTGTGAACAATAACTCTATTTCATTGAAAACGAATAGCTGTAGGCCTGTGTAGCGTGTATTTATCGCGGGCCAATATCCAATCTTTTGCCACACCATTTTTGAGGATCTCCACAGTTTATTTCCAAGAACGCTCTTTTCAAACACACTCTACCCATCACGTAAGCACCAGGGTTTGACAGGTCATAGTAATAACTTTTCATAATCTGTTCAGACATCATAGAGCATTGGGTCAATAATGAGTATACATGTTTAATATAGTTTTATTTGAATCTTTGGAATGACACACAATCCCCGAATTTCAGAAACGTAACACAAACATTCCGATTTCTTGCTGATTAGAAAATCTGTAAATATTTTGGAAATCCTATCTACATCCACAGCTTCATTACTCAGCAATGTAAACACACAAACATCTGTTACTTATGTAACCAAATATAACAGGTTCCCAATTTGTAAGTCTTTTGAAAATTGGGAACCTGACAGAAACTTGTGGGATTGTTGACATGCTCAACATTCCATGCCTTTACCTACCTGGCTATCTGCTAAACTATATCTATTACTCTATATAAACTAATTGGTTCTATTTTCTACACCAGGACTCTATTTGGACATAATTAGCAAAACCTCTCACCCCTTAACACCCGAAGCTAAGTACCATTAATATGCCTTATCATTGTAGTAGCATCAACACTAAGGATAACTATCGTCGTCAGGTAAAGATAGCAGAGTTAGATGCTTGGCTTCAGACGCAAACGTCAGGCAAGGATGGTGTTAGTGTACATTTTTTTTTTTATCTGTGCCACCAGGAAGAAACAATGTTGTTAGCCCCCTGGTGCAGGTCCTGCAGCCGGGCAAGGACTTTCTGTTGCTAACTGAGAAGAAATGCCGTAGACCAGCTATACCTGTGTCGCTGCTAGAGCCGACTGAGATTGTCCCCACTGGAGTTGGAGTCAAGGCCTGAGCTGTCTTCGGAGGGGAATGATCGGCAGGCATTTTATACCGGTGGCCTGAAAATCTGAAAACTTTAGTCATCTGCGATTCCATTACCCACAGTAATAGACTACAGAATCAGCTGTCGATAGTACACTGTTTAACAGGGGTGCAGATCCACTGACGTAACCGCGAATCTGGGGTTGGTGCTAGCAAAGTGTAAAACTGGCAAGTATAGAGAGTACCGAGATATTGTTATTCATGTTGGCACCAACAAAGTTAGGATGAAACAGAGGTTACGAAGCAGAACATAGCATCAGCGTGAACAAGCTAGAAAGATGTGTCGACATGGAATAATTGTCTGGCTCCCTCCCAGTTACGGGTAGTGACGAGCTCTACACCAGACTTGCGCACCCCAATCGCTGGCTGAAAACTCAGTTCTGCCTGTCGCAGGCGGTAGGGTTTTTAGATAACTGGCTCTCTTTGGGAAAGATCTGCTGAAGAGCAATGGACTCCAACTAAGCTCTTCATATCTAGGAACATTGACAGGAGTCTCGCTCCTATAGCCTCACCATGAGTTAGGGTGCAGGACAGGATGCAGGCTGTTAGCCTGCCTGCTAGCATAGTGGAGTCTGTCGATAGCAAAGCCAGAGTAGTTAGTTCAGTTTTGCCTATTGCTACTGTGACACGCTCCAGAAAAGTTAAACAAGGCAGTGCTAACAATAGCAACCTTATTAAGATAAAACCTTCCTCCACCTCAGTCACAAATAAAAATGACTGTATTACCTTGCATCTCAAAACGGGACTCATTAATGTTAGATCCCTTGCTTTAAAGGCAGTTGCAGTAAATTAATCAATCTCTGATCATTAACTAGATGTTATTGGCTTGTGTGAAACATGGATAAAGCCTGATGAATATACTGCCCTAAATGAGGCCTCTCCTCCTAGCTATACTAGTGATCATATCTCCTGTGCATCCTGAAAAGGAGGGGGTGAAATTTACGACAGTAAATATAAATTTACTCTTAAACACACCACAGGTTTTCATTCTTTTGAAGTTTTTCTCGTGAAAGTTAACCAGGCTGATAAATCATTTTACATAGCTACTAGTTACAGGCCCCCTGAGCCATACACAAGGTTTCTCAATGAGTTTCCAGAACTCTTGTACTACCTTTCAGTCATGGCAGAAAGTATTCCAATTTTTGGCTATTTCAATATTTATATGGAAAAGTCCAATGACCCTCTTCAAAAAGCCTTTGAAGCCATAATTGACCGAATGGGTTTTATCCAACATGTCTCAGGTCCAACGTACTGCCAAAATCATACCTTTTTATTCCTGTGATAAAAAATTGATATAGTAGATATAATAATTTCCCCCAAAAATCCTGGAATATTGCATCACTGTCTTATTATATTTACAGTTAGAACAAGAAACCCACTTGTTCCGCAAACAATGAGTTTCAAAAGCCGTACTAGATATTCTCGAACTACAAAATAACGTCTTGAAATTTTCCAAGTGTGCTAATGAATGATAGAGTAAATGAATCTGCAAACGATCTAATCGAGGATCTAAACTCAACACTGAAATATTTTAGGTACAGCTGCACCCCTAAAAACAAAAGAAATACGCAACGAGAAACTTGCTCCCTTGTACACAGACAATACTAGAGCACTCAAGCAAGCCTCCAGAAAACTGGAACAAAAGTGGCGCTCCCCCAAGTTGGAAGTACTCAGACTAGCCTGGATAGAGTACACAACAATACATAAAAACACTCACATCTGCGCGATCAGCTTATTCCTCCAACTTGATTGAGGTGAACAACAACAATCAAAAATTTCTGTTTGACAATTGCAAAGTTAACAAAAAAGCATGGCTCAACAAGTGAAGTGGGTTTTCACGTTAGCTGCAATGAATACATTTTCTTTGATGAAATTTTCCTCACCATTTGAACAGAAATAATTGACTTCTCCTCAAATGGTTATTGACCCCAAAATCTCAGTTGTCTAGAGAATGTCCTGAACCTCCCCGGCCAGACGTCAATGGGGACACTGGAATTTTCTGATCCCGTATCGCTCGACACATTCAGTAAATTAGTAATGAGTCCTAAACCCACTAATTGTCCGCTGGACTAGACTCCAACAACATTACTTATGAAGCTATTTCCGGTGCTAGGTCAGCCAATGTTGAACATAATAAATTGATCCTGAGAGAAAGTAGGCTTGAGAAACTTAACACAACACAGATGTACTAACTCTTATCCACCTATCAGCACGGAGACTGCACTCGTGAATGTAACAAATTACCTGAGACTAATTGCCTCAGATAAAGGATCCATATCTGTTGATGTAAGTGCTGCCTTTGAAACTACTTGTTACTCCCTTCTCTTAGAGACTGGAAACCCATATTGAACTATGTGGACGTTTTAGCCTGGATTTTTGTTTTAGATTCTGTCTCACAGTTGAAGTGTAGCTATGCTAAAAATTACAGACTCACATGCTTTGTAAGTAGGAAAACCTGCAAAATCAGCAGTGTATCAAATACTTGTCCGCTGTATATCTCAAGAGTTGCTTATTTTCGTCTTCAGAAAATTGCAATGTATATCAAAAACAAATGCAGAAAAACAAATCCATGCTTTTGTTACTTTGGTTACTGCAATGCTTTTCTTTCCGGTTATCCTGATAAATCAATAAACAGCTGCTAGAATCCTTACTAGAACTAAATGTGAACACATTACTCCAGTACTAGCCTCTTTACACTGGCTGCCTGTTTGGGTTAGGGCTGATTAAGGTTTTACTGTTAACCTATAAATCAATACAGGGACTTGCTCTTACTTACCTCATTGAAATGATCCAGCCATACATACCTACGCGTAACCTTACATGAAATGGGATCCAAGAAATATTTTGCTTAATATTTCACATACCTTGAGTTGTTCTTGAAGGTCCATGGAGTCATTATTCACAAACCATTTTTCAACTCTGTATCAGCCTAAAATTTGCTTTACTAACAGTATCCAAATTCAACTTGCAAGCGGAAAACTACAAAATTCTTCACACAAAGGCTAGTGGTGTCGTTTACATCCAATAACATGTCAATGTTGTAAAGCTCAAAATAATGTTTTCATTTATACTATAAATAAAAAAAATAGAACTCCTAATTTTTCCGGTCAGTTTTGTTCACAATGGTATCGACACGGTTTTCCTGTTTCAATTTAACTTTATTGACCACCTGGAAATCTCCAGAGTTCCAGGCCCAGTACAACTGTCTGAAATTACAGGGGAGTTTGTAAAGCATAAAGAGTTTCTACTAGAGGAAGAGGTAAGGACAGCTGCAACGAGGATGAATATGCTTAAGGAAATAAGCAAACAGATCACTGTCAAACATCATAAGAGCATCCTAATTCCTGTAAATTAAGACTAATTAGTCAATAAATTCAACGTTCTTATCCATAAATAAAGGTTTGTGTAGTTATATAGTGTGACTTTTTGGAGTGGTGGCTATCATTCATTATCAATACTACATACCATAAAAAATTTAATAAAATTTATTCCTCTATTCCTGGCTTCTGTGCAGAAATACAAGCATACAGTGAAGTGTCCTGTAACACCACTTCTATAATCCAATCAACATTTAGAGTTCAAACTACCACAACATTTCTAATTTTAAACTTAAAGGAAATGTATGAATACATGATGGCTGTGGCAAAAAGATGATTCAGGAAAGTTTATATAAACGCTCAAAAATAATTAGCTAGCTAGCAAAACACATAGCATCATATACAATACTAAAATACATCATATCTTGCAGCACTTTTGTTTTAATTAATCCAATGTGTCTTTGTTGTCTCAGTCCAGTCTCGGCGCATCCTTGTCTCAAATCTATGAGCAGACAGGCCAACCTGGGAAAAATTTAATAGAAAAAAATATGTTAATAGCCGTCAGCTATGATAGATGGCAACCCATCTGTATATTCCCAAAGTCTCCTTGGAAAATAAGTCATTTGTAGTGTCATACCATAAAATGCTTGGGGGATGTGTGTTTTATTTTTATATATATATACCTGGAGGATGTTGGATCCAGCATCCAGCAAAAAGCATCCATGACCACTTGAAAAAAATACCCTCCCCTGTATGCCCTACCAAAATAATACTTCAAATCAGTGCTTGATGAGTGAATCGCTAAAAGACAGAATAAACATTAAATGCGAAAAGGGTGGCCTCTAAGGCATGCCACTGGAATAAGATTTTTACAATAATGCATTCAATTTGCCAAGTGTCATAGAAGTTGCACGTTTGCGGAGAAAATTTTGAATTTGGTAAATGTATTACATGCAATGTTACTTAATTTAACAAGTCTGGAAAACACCACACATTCTGAACATTTCAGGATGTATTTTTTTTTTAAATCAGTTGTGAGGAAGTATTATTTTTACTATTCTGTACTAAATGGATTGCCTTGAGCGCCGATTACCAAGCACAACTAAAAGTATTTCATTCCCACTCCCAGTGCAGGTTTGGCTACATATTCAGAAAAAGCTAAGTGGATATTAGAATGGGATGCACCCTGCAGACTGTGCAACTTTCAGATGTCAAAACTTGATGTGAGCTAAAAATCCATTTGGTGCTGTCCTCTGTAGCTGACAACAGAATATTTTTATTTTGAGTATTGTTCTCAACCAGCATCTTTACTTATAAATATGCAAACATAAATTTTTTGTACAAGTGTCCCCAAAACCAACACAATCTGAAACTAACACTATTTGGGCATATAATGTAGAACATGAAACAAAACCTCTGTATCCTACTCAAGTTGGCATTCAATGTTCTGCAAACACTTTTTTTTTTATTTGATGTTGGTCTTAATTTCTATACCACTCCAAAAAATGTAGGGAACACCTAATCATCACAGCATAACACCAAGTCATTATACTTCAGGAATATCAATCTGTCCAGTTAGGCAGCATAAGTGATTGTGAATCAATGTCACAGGTTTTGGTGAAAACTGAGAAATTTTATTTTTTGGAAAAATGCACGTTTTGAATGATGCCAGAAACACATTTAAAAAATGTTGGGACAGGGGCATGATTACCACTGTGGGGCATCACCTCTTCTTTTAACACTATAAGCGTTTTCCCACTTTTGCTTGATTGAGCTGCTCAACAGTTCGTTGTCTCCTTTGTTGTATTTTTAGTTTCATAAATGGGCCAAACAGGTCCGGACTGCAGGCAGGCCAGTTTAGCCCCTGGACTCTTACTACACAGCCATGCTGTTGTGATATCGGAAGAATGTGGTTTGGCATTGCCTTGCTGAAATATGCAAGGCCTTGCCTGAAAAAGATGTAATCTGGATGTCAGCATATGTTGCACCAAAACCTCTATATATCATTATTGCATTAATGATCCCCAAACTCTTTGCAATTTATGTTGAGAAATGTTATTCTTACACTGTTACAACTACATGCCAATGCAGTCTTACAGTGTGGTGAAACCCTCCCCATCTTTACTTCGGAAAGACTCATCCTCTCAGGGATGCTCTTTATACCGAATGTTACTGACCTGTTGCCAAATAATCAAATGAATTGTTAGATGCTCCACCGGGTGTTTGGTTTTGACATTACAAACATTTTCCAGTCTTTTTTTGCCCCTTTTGTTGGGCATATATTTTTCCGGAAACAATAACATTTCTCATTCTCAACATTTGATAAGTGGGTTTTTGTACTATTTTCTACTGAATATAGGGTTTAAATGATTTGCACATCATTGCATTGTTTTTCGTTACATTTCACACAGCATAACAACTTCTTGGAAAACAGGGTTGTAAAGAAATTACATAGTTGATAAAGCTTCCAAGAACAACACATTGTGCACAAAATGTTTCCTGGCTCAAAATTAGGCAGAGGTCGTACTACTCATTTGTTTTATACAGTAGACATTTTATTGGGTTTAAGTAGATCCAGCCTACAGTTTCTGCTTGGCTGTTTAACTAAGCCTAAAAACACATTAACTAAACAATGCTTCAAGCATACAGAGTATTTTCTTATCTTTTCATTATATCTGAGCCATCTGAAAACATTTAGGCATTCACCATCCAAACCAGGTTTATTATCTTGGAATCAACAAAATATTAAGCATCAAAATTAATCAGTCAGTATTATTGTAGTTTCATTGTTATACCATCTTCTTGTTAATTTACGAATGAAGTATTCACGTTCATATTTACGTTGTTATTGACTTAAATATATTATTTGTATGTTACACTCTATACTGAATATATGTCTTTTAGCACAGTACATACCCTAAAGTAGTCATATATTTACCAGTCATCTTCGTCTGTCTCGTGAACTCAATTGATAAAAATCTGTGATTCTACAAGAAGTCATCTGAAACGTTACAAAAATGATGCGGATTCGATATAGTTCAGGTTTTAAGCTTCATTGAAATATTTTGACATGCTTGGGTGGGACAGAAAACTAGGATACACTTGTTTTACTAACGATACTCATCTCCACAATGTCAGGACCGCTGTGGTCCTGTATGCAAAGTTGCCAGATCATTTGATACTAAACCGTAAAACTTGCACACTACACAAAAATTATGTCCACAAACCCACTTTTTTCTATACAACCCTACCTATAAATCAGTCCGCCCAAGCCCGTTAAAAATAGCCCAATTGTGGGAGAAACCTACCCATCTGGTAACAGTGCCAATATGAAAACAATTTTTATCCTATGGTCAGATTTGATGTGGGGTTTCACTGATATTTAACGTAGGAACATTGCCCAATTATTGGTGACTGACAGGGTCTTTCTGAAATGTGCTTAATAAAATATATCTTGACTTTTTACACATATTAATTAAACGCTGTGTTGACAGAGAGGGATGCTATCAACATTTAACACACTTGAGTCTTCCAAATTGTGCTCTGTAAATAAAACTGTACATTTTAATGTACAACAAATTGGCCACTGTCCCCTGCACAAGGTGCATCTGCGAGAAGAGAATGCTGTTTAATCTGATTCTTGACATCTGCTTTCATCTTTGTCTGTGAGGTGAATGGATTACGTTGTCCACAAATGCTCACTATGAAGGATGTAAATTTATGCACAACATTTGAGAACAACAATTACTTGAGCACACAGAACATTTTGGTTTCACTTAATATCATAAAATGTGGTAGATTTATATTTTTGTTCAGTGTGAATTGGATAGGATCATTACGATCCAGATAACACATCGATCAGGTGGTGAAATCAGCGAAGATGTCCACCGGAGGATCCTGCCTAGATTTAACCAAGTCAGTAACACGATGACACTTACTGGAATATTGTAGAGCATAGGGGGCCTTCTTCTGTTCAAAGGTTGAATCTTCTTCTACAGACATCATTTTCATGCCGCTGAAAAGTGAAAAGCAATTTAAGGAATTATTTACCTGCCAAAGAGGAGCTACCGTGATCCATCCACAATCCCATATCTTATCTATTAATGTATTAGCTGATAATGCAGTGGGTGAGTTAAGTCTGATTTTCTTGAGGACGACAAAGATATTCCTTAGGGATCATTATTGGGACCTGTGCTTTTATGATATACAATATGATATAACCCATTAGTCAGTCTTAAAAATTGCAACTTTTTACCTGTATTTCGATACTATGTATGTTGTCATGGTTACAGTCAGATTTTGCAGCTATGCAAGAAGCCCTTAAAAATGCACAGCTTGTACGTAAGAGGCTTGGCAAAACACATGCATTTCTCAATCCTTTTTGGTCAGGGATTTACTTGTACCAACCAATGAGGTGGCATTTAGCTGTATCCAAGGTTACAAAGCATGATGTGGTTTCCAAACTTCATCCAAAATGGATGTTGATCCCTCAAATCAAAGTTTCCAGTATGCATTTAATTAGTGTTTAAGAAGTTCACTGGTTAAACCTACATGGACAATGTTGTAATAATTCTACTTGGTACATAGGTTGACAACGATGATATGGAAAAAGTGACTATCAACCACAATAGGGTTTCACTGAGATCCTACATTTGCAAGTTCACCATGCTCACCCAGTTTCAGACAAAATCTTGAATAGGTAGTTAAGTCCATCTCTCAAGGAACATACTTGCAATTGGGCCACACTAAGTCACGCATTGTTTTAAAGCAAGTTTTAAAATTACAATAAATATCCCTCAGCGTGAATTCTTAACGCACAGTATGTCAGTATACGCTGACTATCCCAGAATTGTTTATTATGACGAAAAAATGTATTGCCACCTCAGCAGCCCATGGATACCAAGTTGTTTACTAGATATGGAGCAGTATTCTAATTTCAACTGGAAAAATATATATATATTTGTTAACTACTAATAGCAGTCATACGGTTTAACAGTACACTGAATAATTATTTGAGTAACCATATTTTTTTTTTTCCTGAACATCAATAAAATCGTTAAGATAGTTTCTGTTAATTTCTGCATTTGCATTATTATTTACAAATTCCCAAATATTTGGACAATTTTACCTCAATGGCAGCTGCACTGGCCTCGACCGCAAAACACTTCAGCGAGTGATTAAAACAGCAGAGCGCATCACAAGGTCTGACCTGCCATCCCTGCAGGATCTCTACACAGAGAGGTGCAAGGAGGAGCAAACGGATCATTATAGATCCCAGCCACCCATGCCCAGGACTGTTTACCAAGCTGCTGTCAGGCAGAAGGTATAGGAGTATTCGTCCAAAACTATCAGGCTATTGGACAGCTTCGTTCTTCAGGCTGTAAAGCTGCTCAACTTGGGACTATGGATGCAACTTACCTTTCATCCATAGTCCCATGCACACCTGTCACTTTATATATATATCATGCTCATCTGCCAATTACATCATGCACACCTGTCACTTTTACGCTGCGGTTGTATAATTGTGTAGTTATTATGGATGCATGTTTTTGTATAGTGTGATAATTGATTGATTGTGTCATCTTATTTATTTTTCTATTATATTACTGTTTCTTTTTCACTTTTAACTGCATTGTCAGAAGGAGGAAAACCAAGCATTTCATTGCCATAACATGTTATTGCAAATGACAAATAAACCTTTGAATTTATATGGTAATAGACAAATCAGGTTGCCTACTTGGTGACGGACGATCAGTGAAAAACCTTTATGAAGGTTATGTTGGGCTTGTTTGGCTAATTACTGTCTGTATACATATTCATGTTTGTTTACATTGCACTGCAATCTGGGACAAAACATCTCTGCCACCAAAGATGAAAAGGCAAACCTCAAATTTGTCTAGAAGTACAGATCTAAATGACTTTTGTCTCTTAGTAACCCATCATCACTTGTGTCTTTGTTTGACTCAGATGAACAAACATGGTTTCCGTCATGTTACGTAACTTCTACAATAATTTGTTACGGTTCATCAGCTCACTATTGTATTGAGTTGCATATAGTGGATAACTGAATAACTTTGTGTTAGCTGTATTTTTTTAATTACCACAGATTGTTGCAGTCAGAGCCAGGAGGAACAAAGATACCCTATATCTGGTTTTGGATAACAGTCATGGGTATAACACCTCTGTAGCTCTGTACAAAATATTGCCATTGCTTTTTAAAGATGGAGGAATACACGAAATCATGCTGGAAATCAAGCCTCTTGACAGGTAAGAAAGTTACTAAGAACTGTAGCAAGCTAATGGTTCATTTTAAACAGCAATCTTGTAGTTAAATGTAGCTGCCATTTAGATTTACAGAAGTTGGTCAGACTTCCACAATGACTTCCATGGTTTTAAACAGAAATGTTCACAGTCTAAGCCAGGCAGAACAAAAGACTGATTGCCAGAGAATACCAGTGACAAGAGATGGTGGACCAACATACACAAAAACGTTCTCAAGCTACCTGGACAATGAATATGAGGAGATAAAGCTCAAACAGGCTTTAGAGGACTTAGAACATGTAGCTCCAACAGCAGACATTGGGACTGCAAATAATATGTTTTCTAGGCATAACCGCACATTGGATAATCCACACAACATGGAACATCAGAAAGTAGCATGGACGTGCAAAATAATTGAACTGTATGCATGTAATGTTTAGATAACAAAAATCGATTAATCCGTACATACAGGAAGTCATTTTCATTCAAAGCACGACAGTAATTAGCCAATGGGCTTACAGCACTGGGATGTGTATTCTGCCTACACGCGGAAGTATCACTAGAAGTTTCTTTGAGACTGAGTGAGACGAGATTGAGTTGATGACCGGGTACGCAATCATTATTTCAACCGCTAGACGAAACAGCTGATTTTAAATAGAATCAAGGGTTGGCATACGTATGACAACATTGCAAGTGAGAAGGATCACATTGACTCATCCTATAGCCAAAGTCACAGCAAATGTGGCAGAAAATGGCTCAAATGTCATGAAGTCCTTTCAAATGTACCCACCACCTGAGCCGGACTCTAAAGATGAGGATGAAGCAAGTCAGATGACTTTTACTAACATTGGGGATGTACTGAATAGTGCCACTGATAATGCTACAGGCGTGATTTCTTTACCTCCACATCAGAGATGCACATCACACACATTGTGCCTCATCTCATTTACTGACGTGGGTAAGTGGTTGATGTCAAAACTTTAAATTAAAACAATTTACCAAAACACTACGAAGCACAAAATGCGCTAGGCTGTGGAACAAGGTGAGGCGGTCCACA
Source organism: Esox niger (assembly GCA_016801105.1). Classification (NCBI taxonomy): domain Eukaryota; kingdom Metazoa; phylum Chordata; class Actinopteri; order Esociformes; family Esocidae; genus Esox; species Esox niger. The sequence continues at coordinate 67,177 of JACXGJ010000809.1, read as the reverse complement.
GTGGCCTCAGAGATCGTGACCTACGTTATTGCCAAGAGGCTAATAGTACTTAGCATACCCATTTAGAATTTAATCTAAAATGCCCTGGCTGGAATTGATGAGATACATATTGGTCAAGTTGAACAAGATTTCTTCCAAACTACAGTTGAAATGTATCAGTGAAAGGGAACATTGTTTTCTCAAAGAGTACAGTGTTATCATGAAGGCGCTTACTGTGACACTGGACATTTTGCAGGGAGAAGACAATTGTTTTTACAGCCCACTCCTACCCATACTGGAAAGATTGATGTCCAAGACTCAAGAATTAAATTGGTCTTGCAATCCTATATGTCACTCATATAGGTGTCTATAGGCTATATGTGCATTAGTTATAAGTGCAGTTACATTTTGTATCGATTGAACTGTAACCTACAGGTGTATGCCGTATGGGCCACTCTATCCCAATCAATAGTATCCCTTACATTAAAGTACATTTACATACACTGATCAGCCATTACATTATGACCACCTGATTTGTATTGTATAGATCCCCCCTTTTCCACCAACACAGCCCTAAGAGTGCTGTTAAAAAATAAAAATGTGCTTCAACTAAGTATTAGTTTAAAGGCGTGCACATTTATACAACAAGGTTATTTTGAGTTTTTTGCTTAAAATGTTTCCCCTCGAAGATTTCATTTTGTTTTGTTTTTCAATTCAATTTCACATTATAGGTCACAATAAAAGTGGGAAAAGTTCTGACATGATTTATCTTTGTCTCATTCTTTTACATCACAAAAACCTGGCATTAACAGGAGTGTGTAGATTGCAGAACTTCAATCCACTGTAGGATTATAGAACTGCAATCCACCCCTCTGATCCTGGTTCCTCTCTAGGTTTCATACTAAATGTATGCCATCTTAGGGAGTTTTTCCTAGCCACTGAAATTCAAAACTACTGTTGTTTGCTGCTTGGGTTAAAGGCCCGGTGTTTTGTAAAAGCACTTTGTGACAACTTCTGATTGAACTAAAAAGTTAGCTAATCAACGTAGTCAAACAAATGACGTACCCTCATCGTGCGTACCTATGGTGATCTCCTTCCTTTAAAAGAATCATACACTCTGAAATAATGTTTTGCACACCGTTGCACAAGTGTTGTTTTGAACGCGGTGCTCGCATGGAGAACCACTGCTTTTTCGAATGAGGTGAGGACGTCTGTGCCTCTGGTACAGCTCGTCTGCAGAGTGTGTATTAGTGGCTCCGATTACTGACAGTGCAATCTGTGATCATCGAATCACATGCAGAAAGCAGAAGAGGAACCAGGCCAGCCTAGATTAGCCAGTCCACAATTAAGAGATAAATGTTTTTGCCCTCAATAGATTCAAACCCGGGTCTCCTACGTGACAGGCTGTGCTTTAACCGTAGCCTCTCATGTGTGATGTTTGCGCCGCAGTGTTATGTTTGCCCAGTCGCTACACAACATTATGGATTGTGTTAAAACGGACAAACGTTTTTTATTAAGTTCACCACCACTACAAATAACATCTATGAACTGTGTGGCTTTTGCCACTGGCCGCTATAAACAGCTTATTTGCCAGTAATAGGCTTACTAGTATCTACAAATGTACTTATTGGAATAGTCATAAGAATTGAGCAATTGCTAGAGAGACTGAAGATGAACTGTGCACTGCCAAAGCTATTTCATTTCATGGCACGAAAACATTACTTTTTTAATCATTTGCAAATTACACTGATGCAATAACTTCCAGTATAGGTGACAATAACTGACTTTCTGTTTCTGTTTCGATAAAGCCTATATTAACCCAAAACCATGCACGTATGCGTACTCCAAAAAAACACCTGAAATCATCGCAATACTGTATAACCGTTAACAGTTTTAGTTCAGGCATACTAAAACCTAGCTATTACCTAGCTCCGGATAGACGTTTTGGTCTATCTGGAACCAATCCGAATGCATAATTAGGGAGCTATTGTTTGTAGGTCTGCTTCTCTGACCAATACGCAATTCAACAAGGGTTAGTCAGTCATTCAGTCAGTGACATTCGCTTTTATTGGCCAGCTCCGCTTACACAGTCCGTCAAAAAATGTAAAAGATGTTGCACCCTGACAAATTTAAAAAAATGACAAAGGTTTTGATTATTGATTTTTCTTCTTTACGTGGCGGGGTGCCATGGTAAAATTAACATAATGGATTCACTGCTACACATACATACTGGATGTCTACCAAGTGATTCATATGCATAGCAACACTAGTTAACTCTGTATTTGGCATTTGGTCATTCACAGGACATCATGTTTTTTCATTCAATACACATCTGGGAAACATTCTCTTTGCATGCCTGATCCATTCCTGGGAAATATTCTACAGATTTATCCATTTAACCAGCCCTAATTGCATCCAAGAGGGACATATGATCTGGACATGGCTGATTTCATGGTTACAGGAAAAAATAAATCCATATTCTTTTGATAATGTCCCTTTTAGTATAAATGGTACTGAAATTGTAAATAAATACCCTGGATAACTCTTCAGCTAAAATTGGCATCACCTGTACATGGTCATATTTTGAATAAATAAGCAAAGCTGCGGAACCCAATTGTAATTCTTATTTTTTTATTATTAGGGGTCCAAACAGTGAAGCTGTGAAACCGTAATTGTAATTTTTAATACTATTATCATTCCCCCGTTTTTCCAAAATCAGCTTCTGCTTGCTAACATATTTTGTAGCTTGGAAGGCTGATAGGCTTTCCCAAACTTATGCACGCTATTTCGGTGTCCATACACCCATGCCTCTTTCAATCAATCAAGCACTTTTTATAAAGCCCTTTATACATATGCAGTGGCAGCTGGAATTTGCAACACAACCAGGAGGACTTTGGATAGGGACAGCGACGAGTCTTTCGAGCCTTCCGTGGTTGCAATGACAAGCAGAGGAAACATGCAGTGTTTGGCACTATACTCCTAAACACAAACAGATATTTCAAACAAACTTGGTGTGCTGCATGAGTGCAAGCAAGTAGTTGTATGGCAATGAATAGTGAATCAGTAGGCCAAACCATGTAACAGCAATGGGCCAATATAATTCAAGCACTGAATCAAAGGCTTTAGAAATGCTTGACCCCCCATCAAACATGATTAGTATAAGATCGTATAGGCCCCCAACATCCAGTAAAAATATGGGCAAGGTCAGCCATTGAGGGACACTGCAGTGTAACTCCTTAGAGTTGAAGTAAACACACCTCTCACAAAATGTGCCTCTTGCACCACTGATCGTTGTTTCATTGTCATCGGTCATCGTCGTTTCCCGGTATTCTGAATTAAAACGAAACTTAAGCAAAACCAGTTCTAGGCCGTTTATCCCATTTCCACAAAACTTCACAAATCTGTGAATTCTGCCCATTAATAATAACAGAGAAGATTTCACAGGAAGTCAAAGCATAGCTCCACAACTGTATGTCTGATTCTCACTATGTCTTTGGTATGACCCGTGGGATCTAAGCATTAACAACTACAATATGAATGTATGTTTCATTGGAATTGAATGTGCCTAAATAATGAGAATAACTGAGGTGGTGATTTCATATGTATGAAGATTTGTTTCTCACAAGACAGGTGGGAAACTCTGTACGATGAAAATCCCAATTTTGGACTTGGCGTATTTGTGAGGATGCTTAATGATCTACATTATCACTGCTATCACTGGTATGTTTGGATAGTGAATTGTTCCCTATTATAGGTAGTCCCTGTAGGAGGTAAATGTTTTCCCAATTTTAAAGGGAAAACATTTGGCATGGGGGTTACTGTCTTGGCTTTGCTAGGTAAACACGCCCCTTAATGTATACAGTGCCTTGCAAAAGTAATCACCCCCCTTGGCATTTTCCATGTTGTTGCCTCACAACCTGGAATTAACATGGATTGTTTGAGGAATGCAACATTTAATTTACAGAACATGCCCAGAACTTTGAAGATGTTTTTTTATTTATTGTGAAGCAAACAACAAATAGGTCAAAATAACAGAAAACGTCAATGTGCATAACTATGCACCCCCCTATAGTCAATACTTTGTAGAGCCACCTTTTGCAGCAATCACAGCTCCAAGTCGCTTTGGATAAGTCTATGAGCTTGCCACATCTTACCACTGGGATTTTTGCTCATTCCTCAAGAATATCCCTGTATTTAGCACCATTCATCTTTCTCTCAACTCTGACCAGTTTCCCAGTCCTGGCTGCTGAAAAACATTCCCACAGCATGATGCTGCCACCACCATGTTTCACTCTTGGGATGGTGTTCTTTGGGTGATGTGATGTATCGGGTTTGTGCCAGATATAGCGTTTTCTTTGATGGCCGAAAAGTTCAATTTTAGTCTCATCAGACCAGATCACCTTCCTCCATAAATTTTTGGAGTCTCCCACATGCCTTTTCGCAAACTCAAAACATGCCATTTTGTTTTTTGCTGAAAGTATTGGCTTTCTTCTGGCCACTCTGCCATAAAGCCCAACTCTATGGAGCGTATGGCTTATTGTCGTTCTATGTACAGATACTCCAGTCTCTGCCGTGGAACTCTGCAGCTCCTCCAGGGTCCCCTTCGGTCTCTGTGCTACCTCTCTGATTAATGCCCTCCTTCCTTGCCCGGTCCGTGAGTTTTGGTGGGCAGCCGTCTCTTGGGAGGTTTGCAATTGTGCCATGTTCTTTCCATTTGGTAATCATAGAGTTGATGGTGCTCCGGGGATCATCAAAGATTTTGATATTTTTTTAACCTAACCCTGCCTTGTACTTCCAAACAACATTGTCCTTTACTTGTTTGGACTGTTCCTTGGTCTTCATGACAGTGTTTGGTTAGTGGTGCCTCTTGCTTATGTGTTGCAGACTATTGTGTTCTGATCCATCACATACAATTCAAATAAATAAAAACATTGAACTAAAGGCAAAATAGTTAAAAAGCCAAAGGGGGTGAATACTTTTGCAAGGCACTCCATATCAGCTTGTAACCAACATTACAGTGAGAAGAGATTGAGGTTGTGTAAGGAAGACCAGGTCCGTAACCTCATGAACATCCAATGCTAATACATCTAATGCTGCAAATAAACCAATTATCTACTCTCTCCCTTGACAACTGGGTACACGATTCATTATTACAACCACTATACGAAACGGCTGATTTCTAACAGACCATATAAGGACATGTGCAGTATGAGGAGCCAACTGGCCATATGGGGGCGGTACACCAGAAAGTCACTTTACATCGACATCACTCCTGAACACAAACAGATAAACTATTAGACCTATGCATGTATGGAATTCTTATTGCTTGTACCCCTTAATTGCAGCATTCAGGTATATTTTGTGTTATTTTGAACTCAAATATAACAGTTTTGATAAAACTACGTAAACGTATAAAATGCATGGAAGTTTTGTTGTTGTTCAGGAATTCCTACATTTCTAAATACAGTGGGGAGAACAAGTATTTGATACACTGCTGATTTTGCAGGTTTTCCTACTTAATTTTTATCATAGGTACACCTCAACTGTGAGTGACGAAATCTAAAACAAAAATCCCAAAAATCACATTGTATGATTTTTAAATAATTAATTTGCATTTTATTGCATGACATAAGTATTTGATACATCAGAAAAGCAGAACCTGATTTGTTAGCTCCCGCCAAAGATTTTCTACTGGGTTCAGGTCTGGAGACTGGCTAGGCCACTCCAGGACCTTGAGATGCTTCTTACGAAGCCACTTCTTAGTTGCCCTGGCTGTGTGTTTTGGGTCGTTGTCATGCTGGAAGATCCAGCCACGACCCATCTTCAATGCTTTTACTGAGGGAAGGAGGTTGTTGGCAAAGATCTCGCGATCAGACCACATGACCTTCTCCCATTCCTCCTCTAGATCATCCAGATGGTCATGATAAAAAAAACAGACCTCTACTTGCGCTGTAAGCAGGAAAACCTGCAAAATCAGCAGTGTATCAAATACTTATTCTCCCCACTGTATATGATAATTTCATGTATTTCCCAAAGCAATGACAAATTATCCAAAGTATAGTCCACGTAGACAGCTGCTGTGCTAAATATATGAAGAGATTTGAAAGAGTGACTAGAAATGGGTTTAACCAATTGTAAAAAACGAATTGACGGAAAAGCACTCAATACAAAGCTGTGTGGTTGTTTTCAATTAGCTTTCTTAAAATGTATGAACGTACTGTAAGTTGCCCTGGATAAGAGTGTCTATTAATTGACTAGAATGTAATTGTAATTTAGTTATGACTCAGCATTGCTTTAGTTACGACCACTTGTGATAAATGAACAGTAATTTCCACTGTTCAACAATCATATAAGACACAGCAATTCACCTTAAGGATCCACTCGTATTCCCCAAACTTAGAGTCAAAGGTTCCCTTCTGTAACGATCGAAGTTTCAGAGTGAAGCGTGGTCCAAGCTCTTGAATGCCGACTCTTTTCTCATTCTTAAAGATGTACCTTGTAGAAGCACAATGTCAATGACAGGTTACAGACAGCCCTAGAACCTAATCACAAAGGTCCAATTAACAGGAGACATGACAATACAAAAGGTTCAGAAGCACTATCTTTGTGCAAATTATTTCTGAGCAGTGTAATGAAGAACCTGTGGAATCGAAAAAAGATGAAGTCTCGTTGATTGTGGAAAGTGGCTACTTGGCGTCCCACAAACTGGGGGTCATGAGGGAAAAGCGCAGCAAATAGGCGTCCAATGCTGTGTCCCAGTCTTGTGGTGAAATTATTGAGGATCACCTCCGGGGAATGATCTGTTGGGTCCTTCCCTCGCCTCTGGTAAAATGTTGATAAAGATAAGCAAAAGAAGTCTGAATCAAATCAATACAAATCATCTAAGTCCAAACATACACAGTGCATTCAAACCAGCTCACTTTCCCACACTTTGTTATGTTACAGCCGTATTCTACAATTGATGAAATTTACTTTATCAATCTTCACACATTAGATCACAATGACACAGCAAAAACAGGCGTTCAATAGTTTTTGGAAATGTGTAAAAAACACTGAAATATTGTTTTTATATAAGTATTTAGGCCCTTTGCTATGACACTCGAAATCGAACTCAAGTGCATCTTTCGATCATCCTTGAGATTTAGCCTTTAGCCTAGGGCTCAAATGTCATTGCTATAAAAAAAAGGATGCATATGTTTCAGTATCATAATTAGTGCAGTCAAACAACTACAACAGACAGCATAATCTTCTGTAGTTAAGGAAGATAAATCACAATTTTAGAATGTGTTCCAGTTGTGCCCATACTACACACTTTTCTGTTCAAAAGGGGTGCATTATGTTAGACATACTGTGTTTTACTGTAAACAATGGACAGTGCATCACTCGCAATTAAATAAATGCAAGTCACAGCCCTTAAATTTCAGCCCCTAACTTACTACAATAACATCTACATGTCTACCATGTAAATGGACATAGAAGGTTGCAGGTCTATGATCTCGTAGTTCTACCATCTCCTATAATTGTTGTCTTGATTAAAGCACCAAACACAATAAATGCTACATTAGGCTACTGTATAAAACACACATGAGTCAAGCTCAGGACAAGTATACCGCCAATACATTTAATGGTAAACAATAAATGTGATAGTAGCATGATCCTGTCAGCTCCTGCTGAAGTCAAGCACTTACTGTATGGCGCCGAGGCTCAAGAATAAAAAATGTGTTAACGGCAATAAAAAAAATATGGCGTTCATTATTTATTTATTGCACAAGTCAACGTGTTAACTTTGACAGCCCTAATTTTTTTGGCATGCATTTTGACTCAAAATCATTTGGCTCACAAGGTTAGTGACCGACCAAGGCAAAAAGTAACAACATTTAATGCTAATCTAGATTGCACAGCTTTTTTAATATAAAATTGTTGTAGCCAAAATACATCAGCGTATTTCTTATGTGGCCTACAGAAAAGCAAGGAAGTGATCTGTCAATTATTTCTTCTATATAGGATGTGAATCTGTCTCCTGGATTACTAAATGGTTATCAACTGGCAAATTATCAGAACAAAATATGAAACGATACATACTACAGCACACAAATCAACAGTATTTTATTTAGGGCTAATCAGAATCACTTTGATGTCATGTGACCTCAGTCCCATTCCAAATAATGTAGATTCAAGATTTGGAATGTGATTGAACAGTTAAAAACCCCATCATAAAGGTTGTATAGTTATCCACTCAAGGAGTTGACAGTTAATTTATACTTCTATTGCATTTCAGAGAAATTGTGAAGTTGTTTGTCACTAAAAATATTGTAATTATAAGATTTTATTCAAAGTGTAAAAAAGGCAGGAAGATTTGTCTTGATTCCAACCTTCATATAAAAAAGCTGCCTTGGCAAATAAATGATGCTGGGTAGATTTTTGACATCTACCACAAATAAATAGGAATTTTATTTTATACCTGCTAGCACATGAATTAACTTACTGTTTCAGAAACACTACATTATTTCCAATACAATTAACTTCAGAATGACTTAAATATTTATTGAAATAGCACAGAAAATGACAATCAGTAAACCAAACTATTAAAGCTTAAAGAAATCATTGTAAAACATTCTTACCTTCATCTCCTTGCGCAGACGTACGCTGCTGACTTTGAAGTGTGCAGTAGGCCCGTCGGGAAGGTGGCAGAGAACCATGCCATCTTACAGTCAGGGTGAAGGAAAGAACAAGACATCCAGATGGGACTTCATACTCACCACAACAGATCTCTCCACACCAAAATCAATGGTCAAACAAAAACAGGACTTAACTGTGGGACATTATTTGTATTGTCATACTGAATCCAGGTCTTTGCCATAAGTTAACACAAGCAATAAGGACACAAGAGTATTATAAATTAACTGATTCATGATATGTCAGTTTTATAATTTGGAATGTTAAATCAACTCACTAAGTCAAAACAATTTTTCAACCAAAAGGATACTGGGCACCTTACGATCTTCATTGATGACCATAAGGTATGTGAAACCTCTGGCTACACACTGAGGAATAATCTTTTTTAGTGCCAAGCCTCTTCTGTAGTATACATGTGCATCCGGTACGACTGTTGCTAGCTGCCTGCAGAACTTCACAGTCCTCTAAAAAAGAAAAGCGCAAGCAAGCAAGTTAATTTATATAGCACAATTCATACATAGAAGCAATTCAATGTGCTTTACAGTGAAAATAAAAATAATGCAGTATAATCAAAATAGTCAGATCCACCATCAGCAGATTGTTATATTTACACAGAGGTTATTCCTCTGATAGCAACAGAAGTTAGCAAGATATACATTTCATAACAAAATAAATCAAGAAGAGAACTTTAAAATACAGCATAATAATAAAACATGGAATAATAAAATAGAAATAGAATAAAAACATAAGAAGCTATAAAAGCTATAAGACTAAACAGTGCTGTTATAGAAACATAGGAAGTTATAAGGCTCACAGTGTGGTTAACTTAAAGAGCTCAGTAATAGGCACGTGAAAAGGGAAGTGTTTTAGCCTGTTTTAAAAAATTGACAGGTTTGGAAAACATCTAAGATCTTCTGGTAGTACATTCCAGTTGTGTATCGCATAACTTCTAAACACAGCTTCTCCATGTTTAGTTGGGATTCTGGGCTCTACTAGCTGACCTGAGTTCATGGATCTAAGAGCCCTGCTCGGTTTATATTCTTCAGACATATCAGAAATGTATTTGGGGTCCTAAACCATTCAGAGATTTATAAACTAGAAGCAGAACTTTGAAGTCTATTGTTTAACAAGAAATGCAGTCTTTATAGGATGGAAACAGAGTAGTCATGCAGAGCTATTTAATGTTTAAACAATCAACCTAAAAAGCAACACCTGTGCAACAAAAATTTGTCAGTCACATGTTTCAATAGTTCTGCTCACCTAAAAATGCTATGGTCTAATACAAACGGTGATATGTCTTAAGTTGTTTAACACATCTAGATGTGAATAACAGGAAATGAAAGCTGAAATTCTGAACTCTTGTCTCACTCATCTTTTGACCTTAAACCAAATTGTCTTCAGTGACCAACAAAAGCAAAGGAGTTTGCCTTGCCGTTACAATACTTTTGGGAGGGGACTGTATGTGCTCTATACAGTGACTACTGAGTTGTTGTCATACGGTTCGAGAGACATATAATTTGAGTATCATCGTCAAAGCTGTTGTTCTGTAGAATTTGGCCCAGCAGTAGCATAGAAATTGAACAAAAGCGGTCCGAGAACAGATCCCTGTGGAACTCCGCATGTCATAGCAACCCTGTCAGACTCATGATTACCAATCGTGACAAAGTAACTCCCGCCATCTAGATAAGATCTGAACCAATCAAGGACTGTCCCAGAAAGTCCTAGCCAATTTGTCAGCCCATCTACAGTGGGGAGAACAAGGATTTAATAAACTGCTGATTTTGCAGGTATTCCTACTTACAAAGCAGGTAGAGGTCTGTCATTTTTACCATAGGTACACGTCAACTGTGAGAGACGGAATCTACAACAAAAATCCAGAAAATCACATTGTATAACTTTTTAATAATTAATTAGCTTTTTATTGCATGACAAGTATTTGATTGCCTATCAACCAGTTTCGGCTCTCACAGACCTGTTCGTTTTTCTATAAGAAGCCCTCCTGTTCTCCACTCATTACCTGTATTAACTGCAACTGTTTGAACTAGTTACCTGAATAAAAGACACCTGTCTACACACTCAAAGACTCCAACCTCTCCACAATGGCCAAGACCAGAGAGCTGTGTAAGGGCATCAGGGATAAAATTGTAGACCTGCACAAGGCTGGGATGGGCTACAGGACAATAAGCAAGCAGCTTGGTGAGAAGGCAACAACTGTTGGCGGCATTATTAGAAAATTGAAGAAGTTCACGATGACGGTCAATCTCAGTCTGGGGCTCCATGCAAGATCACACCTCGTGGGGCATCAATGATAATGAGGTAGGTGAGGTATCAGGCCAGAACTACACGGCAGAACTTAGTCAATGAGCTGAAGAGAGCTGGGATCACAGTCTCAAAGAAAACCATTAGTAACACACGACACCGTCATGGATTAAAATCCTGCAGCGCACGCAAGGTCCCCCTGCTCAAGACAGCGCATGTCCAGGCCTGTCTGAAGTTTGCCAATGACCATCTGGATGATCCAGAGAAGGAATGGGAGAAGGTAATCTGGTCTGATGAGACAAAAATAGAGCTTTTTGGTCTAAACTCCACTGGCCATGTTTGGAGGAAAAGAAGGATGAGTACAACCCCAAGAACACCATCCCAACTGTGAAGCATGGAGGTGGAAACATCTTTCTTTGGGGATGCTTTTCTGCAAAGGGGACAGGATGACTGCACTGTATTGAGGGGAGGATGGATGGGGCCATGTATCGCGAGATCCTTTAGTAAGAGCATTGAAGATGGGTCGTGGCTGGGTCTTCCAGCATGACAATGACCCGAAACACACAGCCAGGGCAACTAAGGAGTGGCTCCGTAAGAAGCATCTCAAGGTCCTGGAGTGGCCTAGCCAGTCACCAGATCTGAACCCATTAGAAAATCTTTGGAGAGAGCTGAAAGTCTATAGCCCAGCGACAGCACCGAAACCTGAAGGTCTGTATGGACGAGTGGGCCAAAATCCCTGCTGCAGTGTGTTCAAACCTGGTCAAGAACTACAGGACATGTATGATCTCTGTAATGGCAAACAAAGGTTTCTGTACCAAATATTAAGTTCTGCTTTTTTGATGTATCAAATACTTATGTCATGCAATAAAATATAAATTAATTATTTAAAAATAATATAACATGATTTTCTGGATTTTTGAAGTGTACCTATAATAAAAATGACAGACCTATACATACTTTGTAAGTAGGAAAACCTGCAAAATAAGCAGTGTATCAAATACCCACTGTATAAGTGTTCTGTGATCCACAGTGTCAAAGGTTGCACTGAGATCTAGTAGAACTAGAGCCATTATTTTATCTGAATCAGTATTCAGCCGTATATCATTTAACATTTTAAATTTATATCATTAAACATTTGAATACTGTGGTGAGGTCGAAAGCCTGACTGAAATTTGTCTAAGAAACCGCCTGAGGTCACAAAATTGCTGAGTTGATTGAATACAACCTTCTCAATGATGTTTGCTATAAAAGGGAGATTTGATATAGGTCTATAGTTGTTCATTATAGATGCATCCAGTGATCTCTTTTTCAATAGGGGCTTGTTGGCAGCTGTTTTTAGAGATGTTGAGAAAACTCCTGATTGCAGGGAGCTATTAACTATCTGCTGCAGGTCTATTGTTATGGAGATCAAAACTGTTTTATAAAAGTCTGAGGGCAGTGTGTCGAGACAACATGTAGAAGCTTTAAGATGTCAAACTGTTTCTTACAGGCATTTTTGATCAATTGTAGTAAATTGCGACATAATAAACAAGTTATGTCTTGTTGGTCATAGCGATGGTGCAGTGCCCTTGTTAGACAGTGTGTTTTGATGGTCCATCTAATACCTTTAATGTTTTCACTAAAGAAACATGCAAATTCATTACATTTCACAGTCGACATGAGTTCTGATGCCATCTGCTTTATTGGGTTTGTAAGCTTGTCGACCATGACAAAAAGAGTGCGGGTATCATTGATATTCTTGTCGATCATTCACGATAAATGTTGCTGTCTGGCTCTGCGTAACTCATTGTTGAAGCTACAAAGTCTATGTTTATAGATGTGATAGTGAATTTGAAGTTAAGTTTTCCTCCACTTACGTTCCGCTGTCCTACCTTCTCTTTTCATGGCGCTTACCATCATGGTGGTTCTCCATGGTGTTTTCTGTTTGCTCAAAGATTTCTTTACCTTTACTGGTGCAACACGATCCATGACATTCAATATTTTGACATTAAAATGATCAAGGAGGATATCAACTGACTCAGCACTTATTGTTGGAGGGATAACTACGCCTTCCATAAACTGAGCATTGGTAATCTCATTAATGTAGCTTTTCTTAACAGAAACAGAGTTCACTGGAAAATTTGGGGTGACAAGTGATTAAAAAATAATTGAAGTGTTGAGTAATTTTCTTTTTGTAAATTTTTAGGGCCTAATAAATTATTGAATATATAATTTTATATGCTTTTTATGTTCTATGTACTCCTTTTTAGTTGTTTTCTTTCATATTGAGAGAAAGTAGGCTTGAGAAACTTAACACAACACAGATGTACTAACTAACTCTTGAGCACAGGTGTATAGATAGGACACACGTCCTGTCCATACCTCCTGCTAGGAGTTGCCCATGTGACTGTCACAGGCTTGAGGGATAGGACCATTGACCATATGTTGGAACATCCCATACAAGGGTAATTTATGCCTTTCTTATTGGGGGGTATTTGGCTGGGTTTGACCCTAGGCCAACTCCCTTGTATTATAAGTACTGTGGAACTTCCTGTATTCTTTGGAGAGAGAGAGAGTGGGACCTATGACCTGTTGACATCGTACGTCTCATGCTGAAATAAATGGCTCTCCCCTGACTTTTGGTTGCATAACTTTTGCTCTTGGACATCATCGGAACAGGAAGCTAACAATATGGTAATATCTTAAATACAAACACTCTTGTATTTTTTCAAATGGATAAAATTCATTTGACTAATCTATATTGTTTGTTGATGATCCAGTAGATTAACTGATGCTCTGGCTGGATGGTGATTCTGCAGAGGAGAATGTCTATGCTTATAGGGGCAATTCATATGCTAATTGCGAGAAACGGCATTCGACTCTGATAATATTGGTCTAAATGGCCTGTTGGTACTGAAGATCTTGTTTCTAAAAACACTGGCTATAGTACCCTCATTTGATTCATATGGTTCACCTTCCAGGTCTTAATAATGCCGGACAGTTCTTAACCCAATTCCAGTAATTTCAGCAATCTCCTTAGCTGTTTAACAATAATTTCACTCTTCTGAAACAGTAACATGTTTTCCATGATCACAGGATACATCTTCTGAAATGGTTGCTTTTGAAATGAGTGAAGTGAAGAAATTAGAAATGTTACTGTCCACTCCGTTATGTTGGAATCTTTCTGTCATAGTTCAAATAAATTACCAAACATCAGGTGTATATTTGTAGTCACAGATGGGTCAACATGCATCAAAATGTATTTAAAAAAAAGGATACATTTAAAATGAACGTATTTGGTATCAAAATAAACTACAAAATACAGCATTCACAACATTTATCGAAATTAACTGTATTTTTGTATTTTAAATATACCAAACATACTATTACAAGGGAGCATGAAATCACTCCACAAACCTTCCACCCTATTTGATCTATCCCTTCACCTGTGCACTAACTCTAAAGTAGAGAATGTTTGAAAGCAACAGTGTTCCTTTGCCCAGTGAGTCATGCAATAAATCAAGTCATTCATAAGAAAACAACTGATGGCACCTTAATTCATAGCAACTAGTTTCTAAGTAATTAATCATTTGATTGTTAATCATAAACAATGTGTCAGGCAGTCATTCAGGCAACGTTACGCGAAATCACGATCCTACTAAACAGCTACTTCAGGATACAATTATTTAGTAATCAGTTAATTAATTATCAATCATTGGACACCTGTTTGGAAGTTTAACATTTTAGCACTTTGTCAGCAATTATTATAATGATAAATCTGTTTTGATTATAGATTTAACCAGAAACATAATTAACAAGCAGCAAAAGAACATGCCAAGGAGAATTAACTCAAGTCCAACCACGGAATCTATTGAAAGCCTAAGAATATTAGGTATAGAGGACACAATCACTTTAATCGTGTAGTAAGAACATTTACTTAAACTCCAGTAGAGAACACTATGATAGAGAATACTACAGACCAGGTATTCAAAAAAAGTTCAAAACCTCTACCAAAAACTGTCAAACTTGTGTGAGTGTGTGTGAGAAGATAGTCGTGTGATTGAGTGTGTGAGAGAGGGAGTGTATTGATTGAGAGTGCGTGCCCTGTTGCCTACATTGCATAGGTCTCTTTAGCTTCCGATGCCTTTAAGAACAACTAACCTTTCAAAATTGTGGCATTTAGACGTCATTGATGGGGCTGGTTGATCAGTCCAGCAAAGGAAAATAAATGCTCTTCTGCAGCTTGAGGATGGGATTGTATTAAACCTCACAAAAAGGTGCCTGATTATGGGATACTGCTCCAAAGAAGCCAAAGCCACAATTCCTTACCTTGACCTTCTTTGAGTATGGCTCAATTTTCTGTTCTGATCACAACAAGTCTGGGCAAACTACTGATTAGTCACCAATCAGAGACAGCATTTTCATGATGTTATCATGTAGACTTCTCATAAAGAATTTTACAATATATTTTAAATGCAAAACACTAAAGTATTTTGATACAAAATATGCAATTTTCATCAACCCAATGAAATACAAATTACCAGATATTATTTTGTAATTACTATTATTATTTGAAATAAGTATTTGAAAAACAAGTATCATAAATACTGCCCATTCCTGTTTGTAGTTACACAAAGATATGGAAGGGGTTGATTATACATATTAGAAACATTTGAGTAATTTTTGTCATAATTCACTTTTCTTAAGAAAGTAAGTGGAAGAATTTCTCATTATGTGCACTTGTTTCTTTCTCAATATATGTTGTTAAAAAAGTTTTTTGTAAAAAATAATATGTGATTAGATTGTGGGACATAGAAACAAGGACATTCCTAAAATATTTTAATAGGCATCCTGCGCTGAAAACACATTTAAACAACTACGTTTATGTTTTTAACAGTGTAGACAAATCCCGAGTGTCACATGTTAATTTAACTAAAAATAATATGTTTTAGGAGCCTGACCTCAAGCAACATGTTTTTCACCAAGTTAGATACGTCATTTATACAACAGAACATTCAAATATGTTAAATCAACTTTTTATTAATCCCAAGTTAAGTAAAAAATATATCCAACTACGCTCTCCTTTGGTCTTGCTGGCCTCAGTTGCTTGTTTTTCTTAAAACCGGCCAGGGATGTCTGCTTAGCCTTCTACATTTTGGAAGTAGGTTGCAGGGGGAGTAAGCTATATTTTTTACATCACAGCGTGCCCTGAAACTGACACCAATTGTTTGACTGCTTGCGAAAGTTCAGAGAATTTCAATCTTCTTCAACCAAAGCACCATAGCTGCAGAGGCACTGAATAGAAACCAAAGGTGGAAGAACCATCCACAACACAAGCTCATAATAGATGTTGTTTTCCGATGGAAGGGCGACCCCTCTCATTAACCCTTTAGACCCCAATATAATTCTAGAATGCTGCTGGAGATTACTGAGAATTCTCAAAATAAATGCAATTTTAACATATTTCAAACAAACAGCTATAGCACCAAAACTAATAACAAATACAAATAACAAGTAACTTTATTTTTAAGTGCACATCTTTATTGGACACCACATCCATGTAGCTACGAAAAATATAATTAGTTTTTACTTATTTTGGAGGAAAAAAAAAAATCAACCTCTCACACTTCCTACCACTACACAATTTCTCTAATAGTCTAACAGACTAACCAGATAGTAAACTAACTTAAGCAAACATTTATGGTTGTTACTATATGACTGATCGGTAGAAACAAAAAACAACATCTAAGTTTGCGTAACGAAACACAGAGATTCGTTTTGGGTGAGATTGAGCAAACAATCATTCGGGGTAGGCATAGCTAATGTGATCATAGAGGAAGCATAAGTCACACACATCGAAAATGTGTTGGCAGAAGCAGGACGTTGTGATCAAGTGACGATGTTGTCAGCAAAGCACAACATTACTGGCTCCAATCTTGGCTAGCTAGCAAAAGTGACAGCTCGTCACCTCACAAGAGAAACACATTTGCAGCAAGACAACTTGTCAATAGTCTGACATCGGAACTAAAGCAGACAATCAATTGTCTAGTAAGCTATTGCAGTTTGCATATATGAATGAAAATCAAAAAAGCTATAAAACATACAATTAGTTAGCCGACTACAGAGCTAAATACTGCAACATTTTCAATTAGAAGACTGAGCAAGCAACCATTCAAGCTCTACAGCTGATATGCTTGCAAAACAAGTTATCACAACAGGGTCGTTATTGCCATCTAAAAGATATTACCAACATTTCACAGCATCAAATATAAACAACACTAAACATACATCCGCAGTTTATCTGTTACTCACCACGATATCATTATTGAATTCAAAGATCAAGGACGTTTATAACATTGTATCACTAAATAACACAGAAAGAGCCTCTTTTAATGTAAAAAGTTGTGGCCGCTTCAGCACAAGCATTTTGAGAAAATTATATTATTAAAAATAAATTACGATACAGGTTATTAAACAACGTATTAGCCAGTAATAGGCTTTACCAGTATCTACTATCTTACTGGAAGTCAAAAATTGAGCAATTACTAGCGAGTCTGCCAAAACTGTTTCATTTCGAGGCATAAAACATTTTTTTCTTTCATGGAATAACATATTTTTTTCTTTCATTCATGAATGACATTGATACAATAACTACCAATAAAGGTGACGATAACTAAAGCTTATTCAACTAAAAGATAAGATAATTGTGGAATCTATTAGAAATGGTCGAAATACTGTATAACCATAGTTTTATTGTGGCCCACAAATAAACCAAATACATGCCGTTGCTCGCAACAGATTCAAACAAGTCTTCTACATGAGAGGCACTGTCTAACCACTATGCCACAGCAGTACACTTTCCAGTAGTCGCTAGACACCATTGAGCATTGTGTAAAACTGTAATATTTCTAATATAATGTACCTCTATCATAGCATCTGTGAACTGTATGGCTTTTGCCACAGGCCTTTAACAGCTTATTAGCCAGTAAAAAGCTTACTAGTATCTATTTTATTCCTAAGAGTATTCATAAGAATTGAGCAATCGCTAGTGAGACTGAACAGGAACTTGTCCATGCCAGAAAAAGTCGTAATATAACCGTACACAGTTTTAGTTAAGGCTTACTATTACGTAACTACTGTATGTTGTAGCAAGCAAATGTTTTTGTTGATCCTGATAAAAAATGCATCCACCAGAAACAGCCGTAATAGAACCGCAAACTGTTTTAATTCAGACTATAATGTAGATTCTGAAGGTTTTAGCCAGTGAAGTTATTGTCTATAAGGAATAATTCATAATGTGTACTTCGCTTTGCCTGTTAAGAGATCCGAACATGGGACCTATAGTTTGCAGGTCTGCTATGCTAAGCACTACGCTATTTAACAAGGGGTAGTCAGTAAGAGACATTCGCTATTAGCTGGCTCCGCTTACGCAGCCCGGCAAAAAGGGTGATGCAATACAGTGGTAAACATGCTCCTGTCCCAACTTTTTATGAAACATGTTGCTGGCATCAAATTCTAAATAGGCAAGTATTTTTCCAAAAACAGTAAAATGTCTCAGTTTCAACATTTATATTTGTTGTCTTTGTACTATTTTCAATTAAATGAATTAATGATTTGCACATCATTGCATTCGGTTTTTATTTGCATTTAACGCAGCGTCCCAACTTCTTTGGATTCGGGTTGTAGAATATTTTCAAGACTTAAATAAGGGCACCGCAATGCCATTTACCAAAGCTGATGGATATCAAACCAGATTTTGTGCTGAAGCAAACATTTGGAGCAGTAAAAATTGGTACAAAAATATCTGGACAACGGTTCAAGATGCTGGTCAGAATATTCTTGATGTTTCATCCTGTGATATATGGCAGGCCTCTATGTAAATCTTTTTGCCACTGGCCCCACGGGTTTGAAACTTACGGGCCCCAAACATTTTTTTTACTGTTCTCCTTCCGAAAGTTTAAATTTATCAGAGTTACTACATATGAACAAATACTTTTTATATTTCTTTCATCACATTTCTAACCATAAAATGAATAAAAAGTCAACAAAACACGTGACTTTTGAACAATACAAACACATTAATCCCTGGAGGAATTAGGCGAATGGCTGGCCCGCCTTAGTTACTAGGTATGCAGATGTTTTATGTCATGCACTCACCCAATGGGCATCTGCATTTAAATTCCTGACCAGTACGGTCAAGGGCCCTGCAGACAAATAGTCAGCTACCCACTTGGCTGGCATGCAAACCAGGTGCTGTATGCTATTGGCATGCCTGGTCAGGGACTGTTTACAAAAGTTGCCCGTGCTTTTGTAAAAAGACCCATATTTGTCCACTCTAGCCGGGAACTTACAACAGACAACACAGGAGTTCCATCAAAGTCAAAACAGGTAAATAATTGTTTGTACTGAGGAAAAAATGTTAGCCCTTCTTTTGAGCTCATAGTTATCCTTCACTGCCTTCGTCACTTAAGTGACTAACGCAGGTTTTTAAATGCTTTATTGAAAAACAATACCAGACAGCTACGGGTCACATCACTGCTCAATTCTTGACTGCTCAACAGCATGCACAGAGAACTGCAAGGAAGATATCTGTGTGGGTGCCAGATTATGAAACAACTGGAGGATGTCGAGTTTGTAATGCGTTTATTATAATTTGTTATCTCAATTGTTTGCAATGGCCGGATCAGTGACTTGCTAGTTTCATTAATCCTGACTTGACAGCGGGCTATCGATATTGTCGAGCTCTTTATGGCAAGCATGTTAGTGTGTACAGAAGATCATTGTAGGCAATGTGCCCATTTTCTCCCTACTCTGTCACAGCATAGCACAAGGCAGGAGCGCGTCAATTTTAGTAGCAATTATTTTGAGTGACTGGTTGAAGAGCTCGGCTGTGAAGAGCTCGGCAATAGAGTAGTTAACTGAGACAAGTTTGAATCTAACAAGTGCTAGCCATGCAATTGTGTGGCTAAAAAGTCAAACAACAGACTGGCATATTAGATCTTAAAATTTGGTATAGATTCATCAACGTACCAAAAGACAGGAAGGAGAAAATGCTTGCTACAGTAGCAGCAAAAGTAAACATTTATTTAATTGGAGCAGCACAGAAAACTCCCCCCTAGTGTTCCCCACAACGCAACCTCTGCCTACAGGTGTTAACACAGTGCACTCACCCCTCTAGGTCTGTCGGATGTAGTGATGAGGACTTTGGGGTTGGTCAGGCGGTTAAAATAGGCTGAAAACTCATCAGTTCCCTCATCAAAGGCAACCTGCAATGCAGATTATCTGAGTAACCTGTTCCATTACAACACTGTACTGTTAAGACTATGGCTTGACAAAAATAATGGGTACCTCTTCATCTTCAGGATTCACGGTTGTTTCGTCGTATATCCTCTGGTTCTCTATCGTCTTTGGAACATCCTTTGGTGGAGCCTTCAATGAATTAAAATAAAATGAGTAAGTTTTGCATCAGTAAAATTGGCCAGCATAATTAATAACCACTTCTGTCAGAAATGTTGCGCTGTTATATCCTTTTTTCTGCTCAAACAGTGTTCTAACCAGGGGTAAATCAAGTCAGTACCGAGTCATAGCCAAAAAACTAACAACAAATAAAATAGCATTATCATAAAGAAAATGCTGACAACTATAAACAACCAATTTCAGTGAATGAACCTTCTTAGAAAACAAGTTGTATAGCTCAAAAATTGTTAGGCTTATAATGTGAATAAAACCAGCACATATGGATATTGACACATCAATTCTGGCATTAAATTAAGTGGGCCTAATGACATACACCAAAAGTTATAGACCTGTTCGGTTATTTGTAACAAATTCTAATTACAGATCAAATTAGAGGTGCAGCACAGAGTCTTATTGGCAAGTGTTATTGGACAGAAATGTGCATATAGCTTTTTTTAATATGTTATTTTCATTTTCTTAGAACACATAACGACAACCAAACATTACAAACACACGCACGCACGCACCTGAAAAAAACAAAGCCAAATACCAGAAACCAGATGAACATTGTACTTAAACATCTAAACAACAATTCAAAACAAATATGGCACAGGTTTTTCCCATCCAAACATCCAGATGCCAATCAACAGACATTAATGAATACAATATTTCACGTAGAAGCTGCCCTACAAACATCCACATAAACCAGAGGTCGGCAACCCGCGGTTCTTTCATCCTTATACTGCGGCTCCACGTGGCTTGGGAAAATAAATCATAAGTATTTAATTGAAGTGTATTTTATTTGTGTTATTTTTTACATTCAAGTTCTGAATTGGAAGATTGTGATCTTGAAATATAAAAATTAAATTATATTTTATTATCAATAAAATAATGGCAAAAGGTTTAAATCACCGTCAGTTCCGTTCGTTTCTAGATGAGTTGGAGAGCACGTACTCTGATCTCTTGCTGCATAACAGAGTCCAGTGTCTGTCCAGAGGAGAGGTGCTGAAACGCTTTGCTCCATGTCTGGGAGAGGTGAACTTGCATGAGCTGAAACAGCCAGTGGCTGGAAAACCTGCACTTCATGTTGGACATGACAGCGAACCTGAACACGATGAATACAACTCTTCAGGGGAGAGGAGGCACAGCGCTACACATGCTGGAGGAGGTGTTAGCGTTTGAGCACAAACTGACAGATTTAGCCAGAGATTTACAGAGGCACACTGTCTCACTTCCCCTCTTTAAGGGTGTTCAAACAAGCCATCCCCGACACCTACACAAACATGAAGAAATAAGCATTTGGAGTCCTGTCGATCTTCGGATCCACATACGTATGTGAGCAGCTATTCTCTACCATGAACTATGTTAAAAACAAACACCGCTCACGCCTCACAGACGACAGCTTACAGTCCTGCGTAAAGATGAAAGTGACTTCGTACAGCTCTGATTTGCCGACTATGTCTGCAGAGGTTCAGGAGCAGAAGTCCCATTAACCAGGTAAAATAAATATTTATGCAGATATTTTGCAAATATATATTTTTCATTGTTTAGTGGTATAGCACTTTTTTACAATTTATTTTTTATTCAGGTCAAGGCTTGGCTACACGCTCCGAAAGCCCAAAGGCGATATAAGGATGACGGCTCACAGCATTTTATGTTTGCTACATGGATAATGTAAGATCAGCTTTTTAATTAATTTGAAAGAGACCTTCAACTCGGCATGTTTTTTTTGTTATGTTTTTTAAGGGTTCAACATTTTCAAAATGTGTTCATTACATAAATAAAACTAAATTTTCTCTGTAACACTTCATGGATTTCATAAGCAACACACTATAGTTGTTTATACAAAGCGTAAAGGTAAAAAAAACTATATATACAGAGTTATCTTAATTTTAGATGTCAAAAAGTATTTGCGTCCCAGTATTTTCTTTTCCTTGTAAACCGGATGCAAATGGCTCTTTGGGTCTTAAAGGTTGCCGACCCCTGACATAAACAATGCCCTACTGAAAATAACAATTTCAACATCCAGTGATAAATAAAAAAGGCAAATAACCCGCCAACCCTTATGCCCCCCACCCCTGCACATACCTTACTAGTTCACTTAGGTTCTAATGCTTTTATAACTTTTTATTGCGGAGAACACAAATACCCATCACACTGGATCTCTCATATCTCCCCATATGGCACATCCTGAAATAGGCAAATAGATTGATTGTTTTATTTTAATACATAAAACTTCAGCCAATTTTGTAGTTCAGAATAGCGGTTGTATTTTATTACACTCCCAGATTGCATGAATTCTTTTGTCTTTGTGTTTTACACTTCAGATATGACAGTCATTATGTTATTTTATTCATGGTCCCTGGTTATAAATATTCTGTACATTCGTTTATGCTGGATTCATCGTAGATTTTCATTCATTGTTATAGCATTAATTATATTCCACTACTCTCTCCATCTAGTACAAATATTGGTTCCTTTTACATCCTGATTCCAATACAGAACTCTTATCCAAGAGGCTAACAGTTGGATTGGTCTCCTGCAAAATTTTAAACACATAACATATTATTTTTGTTTCTTTTTCTGACTCAAAGGATACTATTGATCCTGCTTGAAACAGCAACATGATTTTTTGAAGGTTTAAGTTCGGTAGTACATGACTTTCCATTTGCTTATATACGCTTCAACATTGTTTAATCCAAATTATCTTTTAATTCTACAACAGAAATAATTTGGTTGAATAATTCATACATTCTATTCCATGAAGACCAATTTATAGCTGTATTCTGAAAGCTTATCAAAGGATTATTCCATAGCAGGGTTTTTCCTGGCTCAGAATGGGCCTTTGGGTGATGACTACGCACGACAGTAAGCATGATTGGTCCGTGTAAAGGCAATGAGTTGCCTTATGACAAATCTATGCATTTTCTTTTCTAACCATTTGATAAAACCAAATTGTCTATCATGCTTGAATAAATGAAACCCCATTAACAAAACTGGTTAAAAAAATAAATGTATTAAAACATTGGAAGGGGGGAGGGGAGTGCATTTGAGGGACTGTGGTGTAGAGTTGGGAGAGGCAGGCCATTGCAGAGGTCACATACTGCTTCAGAGCATCTCACCCTCTTTTTATTAACTTAATAAAAGGATCTGTCAAGGCCATAGTAGTCTATAGAAATGGATGTTATGACCTAAAATCACAATCTTGATTGAGTCAACATTTTACGATGAATAAAAATCATGATTAATTACCCATAATATTTTTTTTTGCTTTGTTTTGTAATGTGAAGTTTTCATTGTAACCTTGTAATATCAAGTGACATAAGAACTGTTTCTTTTATTGTTGTCACAGAATTTATTTAGTACAATATTATTCATACAGCAACTTTTCAAAAACGTAACAAAGTGCATAAAAAGAACATCAGCACAGTAAAGGAGAATAAAGTCATAGAAACATAAAGACATTATCATTTGACACAAAGAATGTAGCAGCCAGCCACCACCCAATAATATTATTGAATATTCTAGCATTGTTTCTGTTAAACTGATACGCACTTTGCGATTGCAAGGTGCAGCCTGATTCCAAAACACTGCTGCCATGTCCATCCATTGAGCTGTCCAGCTTTGACAACATTAGCGCATTTGTCTGTTATTATGCAGAGGTTCTCTTCTGTGAGTTCCCACGCAGAAAGCATGTCAGGCCCTGTGCAATCCTCTCTGAAGTGTGATCGACTGGAAAATACACCACTTCAAGGCATCTGTTGCGCAACATTCATTCATCATCAATGTAGTGCAAAGTAGGGCTCAAGTATGGGTCCATCGTTCTGCTTGACCAGAAATCAGATGTAGCTGCGAAGTGTTGAACAGACTTCAGTTCAGCAACAACCCTTTTATGACATGTTTTGTACATGTTGGGAAGCGCAGTATATGAAAAATAAGATTGCACTGGCACAGTGTATTGTCATCTAGAGTTTTAACAAGGTGTTTAAACCCACTGCGCTCCACTGGAGCTATGGGAGCCATATTCTTCGCGGTACAGTAACAAATTGTGTCAGACCCGAGAAACAAAGAGTTTTATTGGCAGATCTCACTGTGAACCTCGACGGCTACATGGTCATATCCTTAAAACTGTATGAAATCTTGGCGCTACACTCGAAACTGACCTCTCCTTTGATGAACATATAAAATATCTCCAAAGTTGCTTAATTTCATCTTTGAAACATTGAAACTTTCTATCAAAAACTGATGCATAAAAACTAATCCATGCTTTAGCTACTTTAAGATTAGATGCTTTTCTCCTGGTTACTCTGATAAATCAATAAATAAACTTCAATTAGTGCTGCACACAGCTGCTAGAATCCTAACCAGAACAAACATTTTTTAACACATTACTCCAGAACTAGCCTCTTTACACAGGCTGCCTGTTAGGGTTAGGACTAATTTTAAAGGATTTATTGTCAACCTATAAATCAATAAATGGACTTGTTCCTCCTTATCTCGCTGAAAGGATCCAGCCATACATACCTGCACATAACCTTAGATCGCAAGATGCAGGCCTTTTAATTGTACCTAAAATTTGTAAACAAACAGCTGGTAGCAGGGGCCTTATCTCATAAAGCTCCACTACTTTGGAATGATTTGCCCAAAAAAATTTGAAATGCAGACTCAGTGCAAACCTTCAAGAGTCTCCTAAAGATCATTTGCATGGATATCGTGGAGGTGGTAACAGCAGGCCACAATCAATGAAGTGCGGTTACTTAATCAGAGAATTTGCAAACGCCACTTCAATTTCGCAGTTCGAAATCAAACCTAAACATTTTCTAACTAGAATCGAACTCGGTACACCCCTATATCCGCATGTCAGTGTATTTTCTAAGCCCATATAGTGTAATTTAAATGACAACGAAATCCTCTCCTCTTGAAAGTCCTTAGCCCCTGGACAACTTTAGTACATGGCAGCTACATTGACCTTGCTGATTATTAGCTATTAGCTGGTTACAGTCTTAACGTGCTTACCTTTCAAGAAAATACAGGTCAGTAACCAAAACAAGCATGTTGGATGGGAATTTGAATTTCCAAAGTGGGGCACTTCAGCCTCAGTTGATCAATTGAAAGTATTACAAAAATCCTTTCCCTGACTGGGACTGGGCAGGAAGGTGGGGAGATGGTCCCTTGCAATTTTTCATGTTTTCTTGAATAAGGCTTTGCCAATAAATCCGTCAACAAATAAATGTATTCTCCTCCATTGTACATTTATAAACAACTGGGCAAAATAGAAATCTAAACAAAAAAATCTAACAGAAAGCACTGCATCTACTACATCCTTATACTGAACGGTTGCTAGTTGGGGGTTTGGTCGACCCGTCATCACAATTTCCATGTTTTCCCGAAATGCATTTATTTTCCATTGTGGTTAAAAAAAACAAAAACAAAAAACAACAGGGCTCAGGTACATATCTTAACAAAAAAAATCAAACGCAAAGCATTACATCTAACATTCTAAACCTAACTAAAGTTAAAAGACCTTTTAGATGTTCCTACATTACATCCTAATTAGTTTTATCTTAGTTAGGTAGCCGGCTCCCCGATCACACCAACTGAAAAATGCGCACGCAGTTAAGCTAGAAGACTGCAACGTGCCAAAGGAAAAGCTCAATATGGCAAACTCAAAATCTGATTGAAGTATATGAAAAAAACACCTGCACAAAACACAAAGTTTAATGGCAAAGTTGAACTATTTGGGGCAAAACAGAGCTTCAATACCAAAATACTCATACCTCTTTTGCAATAAACTGACGATGTGTAGAACAGAATGTTACCAGAACAAGTAAGGTCCATAGACAGTTACTCTTTAGGCATCCAAACTTACCTTGTCACCTAGTGCATCCCTCTCTTTTTTCTTTTTCTTCTTCATTGCCATCTTCTGCTAAAAATTGAACAAACTGCATGTTACATGGTTGCACTCAAAGATCAGCACAGACAGACATTACATTTGTTTAAACTTTGTCAATGAACAATGAGTACAGTACAACAAAATGCAGTTAAGCATCTCACTAAAAGTGCAAATAGAAGAAGACAGGAAATGGACAACTATTATGTATAGTGTATGTTACAAGTGGAATGTATAAATGTGCAATGAAGGCAAATACAGTGCAAATGGTAATTCTAAAATAGCAATGAAGGCCAATTGGGGAGGGCAGATAATTTACAAGTATTAAGTATATAAATAAAATTGGGAATTAATAGTTGTGTGATGTGGCAAATGCAAGTGCAAATGGCAATTCAGATTGCGCAATCAAGCGAGTTGGAAGTGTAAGGTAGTCTGTGCAACTGAAGAGCAGGAATAGCAGCAATGAGCTTTTCTATTATTAGAATACCTTGATATATGACAGCTTCATATCAAGGTTGCTACCTGAAGAGGGAATTTCAGAGTTTTACAGTCCTACAAACATAAAAACAAGCAAAAACTGACCAATTGACACCTGCTGATTTTTTTTGAGTTAATGTTTCAAATAATATTTTTCTACAAAATGAATAAGAACGACTGAAATTCCCCATTTAAACATGACATGTAATTTTGACTTTAGTACTATCCTTCCCACCCTAATCCACCAGTAAAAAAGGAGAAAAGTTGTGTTGTAGTTCAGAGGCAGGATTCTTACACATTGCCCCTTTAATTCATGTGAAGTACAGTACTAGAATTCCAGCATTATGGATCTGACAGCTTCACACAAAATTCTAAAGAAATTGCCTCACAGAAATTACTTAAAAATACATTTACATTTTAATGTACCCTATAGATACTGACCAATATATTGGATCTCCCATTGATCTTGATCTATTAGCCTCAGTCTCTACGTATGAAACTCTATTGCACCCTCTAGGTTGATTGAAAAGTTTGCAGTCGACTGAGTTGCCACAATGACCAAGATCAAACTCCTATATGCAAATATTAGTTAAGCTTTATGAACTTGTAACATGTTTGGGCTAGCATAATTTTAAATGCTGAAAACTGCAATATCATCAATGTTAATTAAACATGATCTGGATTTAGTTAGACAGTCATTACTTAATTTCCACCAAAAGAAAAATTGTCTGGCCTACAGTACATGGTTGTTGTAGATTTTTATTCATCAATGCAACTGATATAGAAAATGTAAAAAAATTAAGTTCCACACTCCTCCTTCAATTGCTTTTCCTAAAGAGGTGTATATCACATAGTTCTGTTGTCAGAACGCTAAACTCAGAAACGGAAAACTATTTAGAGAATATTTATGTTATTCTATTTACATCATTTTCCTACTTAAACCGCCAAAATCACACACCACTTGGCATTGGCACACAGGCGCTAATCACGCTTTACTGTATGATTGACATTGATGAATGAATGGGCGATACTCCCAGATTAACAGTAGGAGCGCCAAATGCCTACGGGAACTGGCATTTGAGTTTGTAACTAAAATCAAACAGCCATTTTGAAAGCTAAACCCTCCTCCCATTACGTATCCGAAATAGACATATATTACATTGCTCTGGTGTCAGAATTCTAAACTCACAGAAGGAGAACGATTGAGACTATTTACCTGTTTTCTCACCGTGAATCAGACTTAAATCACCAATAGCCCACAAGACTTTGCATTGGCACCCAAATGGTACCCAGGTACTAATCAACCCAGACTGAATGCATGAGGTGAACGGATGAATGTGCGATAGTCCCAGACAAATTATCAGAGCCTTGGTGGAATTTGAATTAAATTACAAATGAAATACATTTCCATTACCATTTAAAAACTAAATTAAGCTATTATTGAAACATTATACAAACCATATAGGCGACTTATCACATGATACCGTTTTTCAATAAGAGATTCTGCTTGTTGCGTAAGCTTATTAATCGAATGTAAATATAAAATATAAATCTATAAATGTATAATGCTAAATAATTATTAAGGACATTGTTTACCGATCACTAACTACCAACTCAATAGGATTTAAGTCAGGAGAGGAAGGGGGCCAGGACATTATTCGGCATCTTTGTGGCCATTGCTGGCCTGCCAAGCAGTGGAGTACTTTGACTCGTGTGATGGAGCATTGTCCTGCATGAACTACAGATAATGCCCTTCTTGAATGCTGAGGATTTGTTCGTGTACCACTGTTTGAAGAAAGTATCTTCCAGAAACTGGCAGTAGGTTTGGGAGTTGAGCATCAGTCCACCTTCAACCTGGTCCAACTACTTCATCTTTAATGATAGCAGCACAGACCAGTACCCCACCTCCACCTGGCTGGCATCCGACTGAAGTGGTGCTTTGCGTCGATTAGTGATCCAGCCACGGGCCCATTCATCTCGCCCATCAAGATTCACTCAAAATCTGTCTCCAGGGATTTCTTTGCCCAACCTATACAGTACATTTAAAATCTAAATGACCAGTCGTGGTCATGTTACAGCCTTTTTGACCATGTCTCTGAGCACTTGACACATGGTACTTCTGGACACTCCAGGTAGGGTGCAGTTCTAGACTATAAAGGCACTGGAGCATAATGGGTTCCTGGTACCTTCACGTTAAATTCTTCAAGTCTTTTGCAGTTAATTTGTATCTTTTCTACTTCCTATGTTTTTTGCACCCCAGTTGAATATTTGCAACAAAACCTTTGATTGTCCGGTGGTCAAGCTTGAATAGTCTAGCTATTTCAAGAATGTTGCATCTGTCTGAAAAGCATTTTACAATTTTTTACTTTTCAGTGTAAGTTACATCACATTTTTGACCTATTTTCTCCCAACCACACTACAACCACTTTGATTGAGGAGCGTGATTCTGTTCTATTGTTGCTTGTTGACTCATTGCTTGTGAATCGTCTCTATTTCCGGTTGAGAGTACCTGCTGGCGTCGTATTGGATTGCCACTTCTCGCTGGAACTGCCTTACTCTGTTTAATTGATTCTTCTAGTCTTCATTAAAACCGGCTAATTGTCTGTGTCGACGGCATTGCTGTGATAACCTCCAACTGGATAATACACCTGATCGTGGCATTACACATTCGGATCCAGTTTACCCTCCCTGCCCTGTCCTGGAATATACTACACCTGGATTTCCACATCTCCTCTGGAATACCACTTTTGGACTGCCTGTGTGAACTCTCCATCCTGTTTAAGGTCTATTGCAAACTACTCAGATACGGCACATGCCGAATGACTATCTAGCTCCATGACATCTCCGCTGTTCAAATCCCTCTGGCACTCGCGCGGGCAAGCAGGTCTCCACTCGTTTGAAATCGCCTGGGCCCCAGCCGTCAAGTACACTGGGTAAGTGTTTGGTCAGGGTTTTAGGGTTCATAACTTGGTTTGAGAGTGGCTACTATTGCTAAATGATAGGGGACTGCGTTGTGGGCTCATGGAATGTAGGGTTGCCAGAGCAGGTAACACTGACTAACTAATCTAATATTGATTTATTCTCACTGACATGTACAGTGCCATGCAAAAGTATTCATTTTTCATGTTTTGTTGCCTCACAACCTGGAATTAACATGGATTGTTTGCGGATTTGCATCATTAAATTTACAAAATATGCCCCCAACTTTGAAAATGTTTTTTATTTATTGTGAAGCAAACAACAAATAACAGAAAAAGTCAATGTGCATAACTATTCACCCCCCTAAAGTCAATACTTTGTAGAGTCACCTTTTGCAGCAATCACAGCTCCAAGTCGCTTTGGACAAGTCTCTTGCCACATCTTACCACTGAGATTTCTGCCCATTCCACCTTGCAAAACTGCTCAAGCTCCTTCAAGTTGGATAGTCTGTGCTTGTGAACAGCAATCTTTTAGTCTGACCACAGATTTTCTATTGGATTGAGGTCTGGGCTTTGACTAGGCCATTCCAACACATTTACATGTTTCCCCTTAAACCACTTAAGTGTGTGTTAACTCTAGTCCTTCATGCTAAATTACCTCCCTCTGGTCTCACTCACGCCATTCGCCCTAAAATTCGGACGAACTGTAAACCAACTGTAAGCCACACCCAATGGTTTTAGCTATCAGTCCCAACCCCACCTAACAGGTTGTAGCCATGCTGTAATAAGCAAATCCCATTTTATAATGACTGAGTTGTAATTTCCATCCTTCACCTCATTTGAATATATTGCCTGTAAATTAAACTCCCTGACAATTATGTAACGTCCAACAAAAGCTATTGACTCATTGTTCGCTGACTTAGCCGAACTGCTTACCATTGCTGCATCACTCTGCACTCGCTTCTCCTACTTGGCGACATGAAAATTCCCTCTGACTCAGCTAGCTCCAAACTTACCTCTGATATCATCGCTGTCCTGGACTGTTTTTACTGTATCCGACATGTTAATATCTCCACCCATATCAAAGGTCACATATTTGATTTCATCTGCCCCATCTGCCTTACCATTACCCATATAACTCCATCTTTATTTGCGTAGTCTGACCACAAGCTAATTAATTTCAAATTTTCTTCCAAAGTACCACACAACACTGACAAGTGCATAATCTCCTTCTGTAACATCAAAGCTCTTGACCATCTCCAACTATCAGACGCCATCTGCTCTGCTCTTCCGATTTATTCCACCCTAAAATCACCTGAAGAACAAGCTAATCATCTCAACACTGCTATGCCGGTCTCCCTCAACACTCTGGCACCACTAAAAACTAGATATGTTTCTCTCACCTCTTCATCCCCCTGGTTTAGATCTGAGCTCCGAACCATGAAGCAAGTTTGTCCTTGTCTTGAGTGCAGGGTGAGAAAATGGGGATTCACTGTCCACACTAAAGCCTACTAATACCACCTTTCAGCTTACAGAGATGCCCTCAGGGCTGCTAAGTCCTCCTACATCTCAAACATAATCAACCACTCCTGTTTGAACTCCCAGACCCTCTTCTCTACTGTCAGCAAACTACTTCAGCCCTGCAAGGACTTGCTCTATAGCCCTTCCACTAAACTTTCCAACACTTTTTTTTTGCAGTTTTTAAGATAAAATAACAATAAACTCCTTACTATCTAATAAAACTACCACAGCCCCCCCTACAGTTAACCTCCATATTTGTCCACCTGCTTGCCAGGACTCTCAACTCTCATCATTCAGTCCGGTTGATTCCCCTTACATTACAAAACTCATAATGACATGCAAAAATACAACTTGCCCTCTCGATCCTCTTCTCACAGTCCTGCTTAAAGCCTCCATACCTGCTTTCTGTCCACACATCACAAGCATAGTCAACCTCACCCTCACCAACTGTACTGTCCCCTCCTGCAACAAACCCCTATCCTAAAGAAACCTGGACTTGACAACACCACACTTAATAATTGTCCAACCTCCCCTTTCTGGCAACAACTCTTGAATGAATTGTTGCCTCACAGCCCCAAGCCTACCTCCTCAAAAATAATCTACGAGCCTCTTCAGCCTGGTTTCCGGCCAATCAATAGCACAGAAACTGCACTCCTCAAAGTCATCCATGACCTTCTCCTCTCCACTGATGACGGTTCCCTCAACATCCTGATTCTCCCAGACCTGAGTGCTCCCTTTTACAACGTTAACTAGCAGATTCTACTCACCTGGCTTAAGGGGCTGGGGGTTGAGGGAACTGCACTCGCCTGGCTGAATTCATATTTCACTAACTTAACCCATTTCATCCAACTCAAAGTCCAAAACTCAGATTCAGCAACAGTCACTCAAGGTGTCCCACAGAGCTCAATATTTAGTCCCCTACTCATTATCTACATCCTTCCCCTTGATCAAATCCTCTATCACTTCAAACCTTACTTCCACTTTTATGCTAAAGATACAAAAATATATCTAGCCACCAAGACTCCTACCAACCCACCTCTAACCCACATTGAATCCTGCCTTATTGCAATAAAAGCATGGATGAAGGACAAACTAAACAGTGACAACACAGAACTCATACTCATTGGGACCAAATCCACCCTCAACAAAACTTTCAACCTCAGCATCGATGACACCGTTGTTTCTCGTAACCTTGGCGTCATTCTGGACTCTACACTCTCCTTTGATCAGCACGTCAAACAGACAGTAAAATCTTTATTCTTCCATCTTTGCAACATCACCAAACTCAGACATTCCCTCTCCCGTTCTGTAGCTGAAACCCATATACATGCATTCATAACCTCCCGTCTTGACTACTGCAACTCCCACTTACGGAATTAAATCTACATCCCTCCATAAGCTCCAAATGGTTCAAAACTCTGCGGCCAGACAACTCACTTGCACCAAGTGCAGGCAGCGTAGCACACCTGTCCTCTGTGAGTTACACTGGCTTCCCATCTCCCAACGCATCAATATCAAAATCCTCCTATTGAAATATAAAGCCCTAAACAACACGGCCCCTATCTACCTCTATGGCCTTCTTCCATCTCAACCAACACACACTCCGTTCCAGTACTGCAGGCCACCTCATAATCCCCAAGTCCAAGCTCAAAGGCTTTGGTGACAGGGCATTCTCAAGTGTTACTCACTCTCTGGAACTCACACCCCAAAAACACCCGTGACACTGAGACTTTCTTCCAGCAACGCATCAAGACTCATCTGTTAAAAATCGCCTACCCATAGCCACGCCAAATCCCAGACTCTCCAATCTTCGTTGTTTTCTCATAGTATTTATTATTTTCTGTTTATTTTCTGTACCATGTCACTTTGGGTCCCTGAAAAGCACTATATAAATATAATGTATTATTATTTTACCTGAGGTCATGAAGCTGCCTAGAAATTATGCACACCTTGATATTAGGTGTTATTTACTATTGCTACACCCTCATTACACCAATAAATTGTACCTGAAAATGATTAAATCAATAAGCATTCAAGTTTATATGGTTTGGAGTTGGAAAATGTGCATAGAAATAATGATATTATCAGAATAATCACTTGCCTAATAATGGTGCACGCAGTGTATAAATACACGTAGGCCTACTTGTACTCGGTGTGAAAAAAATCAGTACATCCCAAATTGTTTGGATTGTTTTGTCTGTCCATCTATAGAAAAAGGGTATGGCCATGAATATGTTTTGCTTGTGCATTGATGAGCTGTGACTTCAACTAGCTAGCCAGGAGTGGAGGCAGTAATGATGTGCTTTTCTGACGACACTGTCACTTCATTAAGATGATATCTTGAATCTGTGCCACATACTTTCAATCATCATCTTAAAAAGTAGTATGTCTTGAAATTTGAGCTTTATGCTTACTTTGTTATTAACACATTAACAAACCTCATTTGACGGTTGGCCAAGAGCTGCAGTGTTTAGTTTTATGAGAAGAAATATGTTTGTTCTTTCTCCCTAAGTCAGTTAAAGAGAAACGACCCCAACTGTTTGCTGAAACTAGCTTACAAACTGTTTTGTCTATGAGGCTATTAGAGAAATTTTATAGAGGAAGATGGGTGCTGCACTTGCAGAGGGTGAGTTGGAAGTGAAATTGTTTTTTCTATTCTATACAATGGAAGAAAACATATTTTATACCAAATTACATGAATGTGGTGTCACATTAAAGAGGATGTGCTTTTTAAAACAAATAAATTAACATGTAATTAATTATTGGTTGTGGTGATATCAGTGCTTCAAAAAGAAGCAAAAGAAGAGGGGGCCTCCAAATACCCACGCCTCAGAATGTAGATTCGTCCTGACTGGATCTGTTCATTATAATTTACACAGAAGAAACGTTTTGATTCACATTTGGTCGACCCACAAAAGTAGATGGTTGCGCAAGTTATATTATCATACCACTCTACTAGAAACAAGGAGGCGCTGATGGTTTAACACTGTACCTAGTTCGCTGCGTAAATGGGGTTTGAATTTTTCCTCACTATCGACAAAGTTACGTTTTCTTAGGCAGTGCCCTTAAAAGAACATCAGTCAGACATGTTTAAGTTTAATAACGTCCTCGATTCTCACCGAGTTTGAAAAAGACTTTTCTCAGTGGCACTACCTAGGAAACATGTTTTGAAAGAATACGTTTCTGTTTAATTGCGTGAAACAAATTCAAAACCCCGGATGGTAAGTAGACCATATTGATTATACACATGCATTTGTAAAAGGAAAACGTGTTTTTGCCAAGCACTGATACAATTCAATGTGTTGAACCTTTCTGTCAGGCAATAGCACATACCGCAACTAAACGTTAGCTGATATCTAGCTAACTATAAATTAAAAGGACGAAGCGACTACAACGTGTTGTTATTGAAGACTTAAGAAGGACATTTGACAATGGGATCACATGTATGCTTACCTTTCGTTTCTCAAGCTTCAGTTTCATGAACATGAGATGTCTGCGTTGCTTATTTTTTATTTCAGACACCCTGAATTCTGGTGGAAACGCAGATTCTCCTAGCACATCCACATGTTCGGTCTCCGTTTCTTTAGCCATGCTGTCATCACTTCTTTTAAGTGGTGGCTTCGGCTGTTTCTTTTGCTTTTTGTTCTTCTTTTTCGTGAATTTACCATTAATTTCACGTGCTTCTACAATATCCATGCTGGCATGTGAGTTTATTTTACTTGTTTCAAAGTTCTTTAAAAAAAACAACACGCTCTCATACCGCAAAAACCTTGATCAGCGCAGCGTTCTGCGTCTTGTGAACTACATGAAGAAATCACTTCCGAGTCACGAAAATTAGGATTTTTTTCAAAATAAAAGAGACCAAAATATTACTTTAAAACTGACATAAATAGAGTTTATTAATTGTTGAAGAAAATGTTCCTCTCGAAACATAGAAAACAATTCATGTTTGACCATATTAAAGAGTAAATTCAATAAAAAGTGGGTATTAAAACACGTTCCAGGGGCAAAATTCAGGAAATGCCAATGACTGAATATGGAATAAATATTACCTCACTGCTCATAAACTATTGAATATTCCACAGAGAAAGCTATGTAGGAACTGCTCAGGAGAGTGTGTAGAGTAATACAAACCTGTCAAACGATGGGTAATGGTGTGCTACATCTAGCATCACAATATTTTCCACACCCTCTTTTTCCACAATATAACTCAATGGATATGAAATACATATTGCCCTATAGTAAAAAAACGACTCTATATGCCGCAGTGAATGTATTGTAGGAAATGTTCAGGAGAGTCTACTGAGTAAATATCTGCAAAGAAATCAAGGGGCACTGTGTATTTGCAATTGTTGCTGGCTATTTACTCCACCCATCTCAGTGGCCACAATGGAATTCAAGGGATATGAAATACATATGGCTCATAAAAAAAGGCTCATAAAAAAAATACTATTCTATATGCCGCGGTGAATGTATTGTAGGAAATGTTCAGGAGAGTCTAGACTGTGATAATATGCAAAGAAATCAAGGGGCACTGTGTATTTGCAAATGTTGCTGGCTTTTTACTACACCCATACCATTGGCCACAATGGAATTCAGTGGATATGAAATATATACTGCCCTATAGAAAAAAAACTATTCTATATGCCGCGGTGAATGTATTGTAGGAAATGTTCAGGAGAGTGTAGACTGTGATAATATTCAAAAATATCAAGGGGCACTGTGTATTTGTAATTGTTGCTGGCTTTTTACTCCACCCATTTCAGTGGCCACAATGGAATTCAATGGATATGAAATACATATTGCCCAATAGAAAAAAAACTGTTCTGTATGCCGCAGTAAATGTATTGTAGGAAATGTTCAAAAAGGTCTACTGAGTAAATATCTGCAAAGAAATCAAGGGGCACTGTGTATTTGCAATTGTTGCTGGCTTCTTTACTCCACCCATGTCAGTGGCCACAGTGGAATTCAGTGGATATGAAATACATATTGCCATATAGGAAAAAAAACTACACTATATGCCACAGTGAATGTACTGTAGGAAATGTTCAGGAGAGTCTAGACTGTGATAATATGCAAAGAAATCAAGGGGCACTGGGTATTTGCAATTGTTGCTGGGTTTTTACTCCGCAATAATAACACTTTATCATCTTCTTGCTTGAGTACAGGCATAATCTCAGAGAGCCTGTGATCCAGTGCTTCCTACCGGATGGAAACAGAGCATATTTCTTGGATGTCCGGATGTAAGATAAGGGTCAGGATATTAGCACCCGAAAAACAACAAACATTCTGAGAGCCATAGTGCAAGTGCAGAACATTGCATGATCACATTGTTGCACACTTATCTTGTAAAAATATCAATGGAACTATTTGCTCGTGGCTCTCCCCATCTGAATATGTTTTGACATTAATGCAATTGTCACATTGTCACACCCCCAGGTCCGTGCGTTGCTGAGCCATGATCATCCCCCCGCACCTGTTCCCAATCCGCAATCACACACACCTGTTTCCACTCACCTCTTCACCTGCAGAATATATTCAGTCCACTGTCGTCTTTTCCCTGCCGGAACATGATCTATGCTTGCATGCCTGTTCTCACTTTTCACAAACCAACATGCAGTCTTCCCGTGTACCAACCTCCTGCCTGTCTCTGACTACTCTGCCTGCTCCCTGCCTGTACTACTGTTGCCCGCACGTGAATCGACCTTCCGCCTGTCCCCGACTACTCTGCCCGCCACCCGTCGGCACTGCCGCCGCACACTCGTGTGTCGACCTCCAGCGCGTCCCAGACTACTCCGCCTGCTGGTCTCACTCTCTCTCCCAGTCCACGCTTGGGTCCCTACCAGCAACCCTGACAGTATGATCCGGCCGGACGCGGACCCAGCAGAGCTGGACGCCCCCTACGCCACATCTCAAGGGGTCGAGTTGGACCAGCAGCAGACTGCGCTGCTGGATATCATAGGCAGCCTTCACACCCTCTGGGGATGCGTCGTGGGAGGGTTAAATTAAATACCAGATGCCACCCACACCGGCACCCTCCTGGGAACGTGAACCATTGGTTCCCACTCCCGAGAGTTACGACGGAGACCACGGTTCGCCTACCTGGTCGGCTTGCTACGCGGTTCCACCCTGAAATGGGCCTCTGCGCTTTTGGAGTGACAGACTCCTGGCGACCCAATCCTACGCTTCATTTACAGATGAAATGCGCAGGCTTTCCAATGTGGGAGGGATGCCTCTGCCCGCTTGTTTGGGCTGCGCCAAGGGAGACGCTGCGTAGCGGAATACACCATTGAGTTCTGCACCTTAGCAGCCGAAGGCGGATGGAACGGAGAGGCTTTGCAGGCAGCCTTCATCAACGGCCTGAACAGCCACTTCAAGGACGAACTGGCCTCTTATCCCGAACCTGACGACCCAGACAGTCTCATTGCTCTCTCTATACGGATTAAAACACGTTCCAGGCGAAAAAAATCTGAAAATGCCAATGACTGAATATAGAATAAATATTGCCTCACTGCTCATAAACAGTTTAATATTCCACAGAGAAAGCAATGCAGGAACTGTTCAGGAAGAGTGTGTTGAATAATACAAACCTGTCAAACATTGTGGAATGGTGTGCTACATCTAGCAACACGATATTTTCCACACCCTCTTTTTCCACAATGTAATTCAGTGGATTTGAAATACATATCTGACAATAGAAAAAAAACTATTCTATATGCCTAGTTAATTTATTGTAGGAAATGTTCAAGAAAGTCTATAGAGTGATAATATGCAAAATAATCAAGGGGCACTGTGTATTTGCAATTGTTGTTGGCATTTTACTCTGCCCGTACCATTGGCCACAATGTAACTCAATGCATATGAAATATATATTGCCCTATAGATTTTTAAATGTCATTTTTACTATGCTGAGATGCAACAAAGACTGCAAGGTTGAATTGAACCAACAGTTTTTAGCTTTGTTTTCAAAACTACATACAGTTCTTTTAGGATCTTTCGTAAAATCCTGCTCAGAATGTAACATTTTGGCCAAATTTGAATAATTACACAGTGCATTCAGATCATTGGTCATCCCCTTCTTTTCATTAAGACTGAACGAATTAGAACCTCTAGGTGGAGGAACCTGAAAAGACCTGCTTTGGTGCTTTTTTTCCTTTTCTCCCAGCCTTCCTCCGCTTGCGGCAATATATGTTGCTTTTTGGGATTTTGAACTTTGATTTTCTCATGTCTCTTTGGCCTGCATTATGCAGAGTATGCAGTTTGCCTACACATTCATCAATTCTATGTTTTTTATCATCAAGGAATAGAACTTTTGTGGTTTTGAATGTTACATCAAGGGGTTCATCAAGGGGTGGGAACATGCACTTAAATGTAGAAATCCCTTATAGGGCATCTCACAGCACATGACCGACATGCAACATCAGAGACATTGTTCAGCCCACAAATGATTTTTGTGCCAGGATTTAGATGACCACAATGCAGCAAGCATCATGAAAGTTTGTGTTTTTGGAATAGCAGTGAGCACAACTGCTTTGATTTAATTCCAGGCCAATGCGATTGTTTGATGTTTTTCCCCAAGTCCGAGGAATCCCACCATTGCCAATGTTACGTATGTAGTCCCAGGGTTGATTCCCGGCAAATATATTAGTTGGATGTAACTCCACAAGTCAGAGGAATCCCCAGTTGTCCACATTTCTATACATCGTCCTCGAATATTTATGTCCTTCACTCCTGCATACGACTAAATTTACGTTTAGTGCTACACACTCATTAATATATTCTTTAATGTCAGTTGTCTTTTTTCAATGCTGCCATTTGAAGAAATTGATAAGAAGTTCAAGTCTGTTTGATAACGTTTAACCTTTTCTCCTAACGAGGCCCAAGGAAGAAGTGCAATTAAACTCGGTGTTGCACCTGCATTGGTGGGATGGTGGTAAGCATAGCTGCCTTCCCAGCAGTTGACTCGGGTTCGATACCCGATCAATGTAAGCACTGTTGCTTTATTCTGAATTACAGTGTTAGTAACGCATTACATCTCTAAAATAATTTCCAATCAAATGCATGCTACTTCAGATGTACTAGGCCAAATAAATGACTATTTCCATAAGCGGTAGGATGAAGAGGAATTTTTAGCTTCAGTCCAGTGAGAGCAGAACAGACTATTCATGTTTTTCAGTTAGATCCCTGTGCTGTGGGAGTGAGAATCAGTTCATTAGCGTGTCTTTTCCGACCTAGTGTAGCGTGGCCGAGCGGTCACAGGCGCTGGATTTCGTCTCCTGTATCTAGGAGGGTGTGGGTCGTATCCCAATGCAGCAATCTCCAGCTGCTGCCAATGTCAGCAGAAATGCATTCCAAGAAGTTGTCCCGGAATCGATTCGAGGCCAATGCAAGGGTTTTCCTCAATTGAAAAGCTGTAAAAGTTAAGTATTTTGTAGGGCAGTTGTCCCTGAAGTTATATCAGTAGTTTATGTTGATATATTTTTTCTGCGTTCCAAGCAATTGACCATTTACAATGGAAAATCTATTGAAAAAATGTTAATAAATAAAATTCCAAAATGGAAACATTTTAAAACGTAAGGATGTTGATGGTAAAGCAGATCTTGAAACTATATCATTGTCACGACCGCGCCTCCGCGATCTCGCGTAGGCAGGTCCTCACGTTCCTAGCCACTCACACACCGGCTCTGCTTCCAATTACGCACCTGTCCCCAATTACCGCATTACCAACAGTATTTATTCAGCACTCTGCCGGATCATGGTTCTTGCCTGCAAGCCTTTTCTCGCGATTCACTCACCTACGTACAGACTCCCCGTGTATCGACCTCCTGCCTGTCCCCGACGATTCTGCCTGCTCCCTGCCTCTACGTTAGCTGCCCGACAGTGTTCTCACTTCTCGCCCGTCTCCGACTACTCTGCCTGTTCCCTGCCTGTACCACTGTCGCCCGCTCGTGAATCGACCTTCCGCCTGACTCCGACTACTCTGCCGCTCTCCGCGCTTGGGTCCCAACCTGCAGCCCTGACAATCATCAACATTTTTGATGGAAAATTGCTTTATTATGATGCTTTTTTATTTTTTTAAAATTATTTTGATGGTTTATTCGCTTTCCCTGAAGCTCTTAATTATATTCATATATTAGTTTTATTGGGTCCGAGCTACTGAGCACATTTGATGAAAAATTGCTTCATAAACTAGTAATAATTTCCTAAATTGAAAAATTGTAAAAATGTTGCTGATGATAGAGCAGCTCTCCCTGAAGCTAAATCAGTTGATTATTTCCTTGTAAGTTTATTAGTTTCAAGCAATTGACCATATTATTACAAAAATTATAAACTTGTAATATCAGAAATTAAGAATATAGCTAAACTAAATGATGTTGATGGTATAGCAGCTCTCCCTGAAGCTATATCAATTGATTATTGTCATGTATGTGTTATTGGGTTCGACCTATTGACCATTTTTGATTAAAAATTGCTTT
The DNA here is from genome assembly GCA_016801105.1 of Esox niger. NCBI lineage: Eukaryota > Metazoa > Chordata > Actinopteri > Esociformes > Esocidae > Esox > Esox niger. The sequence goes on along the minus strand of JACXGJ010000809.1, from coordinate 26,546 downwards.
AGTTAACTAGTAAGGTCCAAAATTGAAAAATTACAAAACTAAAAGATGTTGATGTAGAATTGCTTTTTCTGAAGCTATATCAGTTTATTATTTACATATAATTTTCACTGGGTCCAAGCTATTGAGCATGATTAATGAAATCATTCTTTAGAAACTAGTAATCATTTCCAAAATTGAAATATAGCCAAACTAAAGGATATTGATGGTAGAGCAGCTGTCTTTGAAGCTAAATCAGCTGGTTCTTTCCATTTTTGAGTATTATTGGGTCCAAGCTATTGATAATTTTCTATGGAAAATGCTTTATAAACTAGTTATAATTTCCTACATTGGAAAATTGGAAAAATGAAGAATGTTGAAGGTAGAGCAGTCGTCCCTGAATATATTGGTTGGCAATTTTGATACAAGCTAGTGACATTTACATAAGCAACTGACGTTTCTTATCAACATGACCAGATACTGGTTCACTTTTAAGACAGTGTCTTGACCTTTGCATCATAGTATAGCAGTTTTTCAAGTTATTTTCGACTGAAATACTAATATGAAACCGATATGGAAAAACAAGTGGTGTTACTTGTTCGCTATTACCAGCTGAGTCAGACTAGTTGCTGTCTTTCTGTCAGTTTTTGTAGATGATGTATTGATGATCGAAGTCCAAATCTTGACTATAAAGCTAACTTCACCACAATGACAATCCGGGCTCAGAGTTACTCATCACCTTTCTTTATCTTTGGTCGATAAATTAACATAGCAGTGCCCGCAAACAGTAACGTTAACTTCTAGAAAGTTTTTACACAATGACTATGAATTATTGTCAGCTCTTCCAGGAAATTTTAAGATGCTCTAGTCGCTAATGTCAGCTTCCATTCATTTGATGTCAGTGAACAAAATTAATACAACCAGAAGTCAGGGGAGAGCCATCTTTATTCAGCATGAGACAACGATGTTAACAGTCCGTAGTTCTTTCCTTTCTCTCACTAATAAATACAGTATGAACACAATCTTTATACCAGGACACACAGGAGGCGGCCAATGGACATAACCAGCCATTACACAGTCAAATACCCTCCAATAAGAAAGGTTTATCCTACGATAGACCCTTGTATGGTATGTTCCAACCTATGGTGAATGGCCCTATCCATCAAGCCTATGACAGTCACATGTGCAACTCCTAGCAGCAGGTATGGACAGGATGTGCCTATCCGTACGATGCAACACGTCCTATATATTGTCCTTTGTTCAGAGTTAGTCAGCACATCTGTGTTTTGTTAAGTTTCTCAAGCCTACTTCCTCTCAGTCCCCCTTCAATCATGTAACAATTAATCAATGCATGTTGATAAAACTAGAAAAATAAAAGTACAATCCCATTCCTAATGAACTGAAAATGTCTACACACTACTGTTAACAAACAATAAGGAAAAATAATAAAAAGGCTTTATGAGGCTTTATTATTCCTTATATTAAATGAAAATAAGATGCAGTGGACACAGCTTGCCCTGACTCTTAGCATTGTAATCGTAGTGACCATCGTGATCGATCTTTGTCATATGCATCAAATTCCAGGCTACTATCAGTCTAACCCATGTCCAACAGAAACAGACCTAAAATGACATTAATGAAATACATAGTTCATTCCCAATAAACCCTTATAAAAATCAAAGTCCCCCCTTGTCCATATCGTGACTCATGCATCAACATCATACTAACAACCCAACATATCCTGAACATAACACAACACTCAACTCCAATGAATGTACTAGTGACAGTATCTACCTATAAAAAGGAATATGGCACTATTAAACATAGCAGGATAGCTGTTGTAATCATGACTATTAAGCAACTTCACAAAAAAACAAGTATCAATGACCAATGTTAAGGTAGGGATCGTATGTAGTCCTCTGCCTCTCTTGTGAGGAATGAACATACTGTACATACATAAGAAATCATAAAACCAGTCAATTTAGGAAAACTTTTTATTGTTAGGAATGACGCTAGATTCCCATCACATGTCCTGTAGTTCTAGTCTCTAGTCTTGTAAAGATCCAATATCAGTTATTGCAGTCTGTGTGATGTGGACCCAGCAAATTGCCTGGTTGTCCTAAGAAGTCAGTGTAGGTGTGTAAAAGAAAAGTGAGTTTCCGACACTTCACTAATTCAAGATTAACACCACAAAAGTGTATTTCACTGTGTTGGGACCATGTGACCTTTCCAGTCAACTGTCCCATGGTACTCTGACCTGTGGTATGTGGAGTCCTTCAGGTGGATTCCAGTGGATTCTCCTCTCATCTCGCTGTTGATGATTCATCTGGAAATCGAGTGTGACACCATGTGGTCTGACCCTGGCATCGTTCTGCCATGTGAGTGGTCAGGAAGATTTGGAGCAGATTTGACCAGTGTGGTTGTTGAAATCCTTCTAGAACATGTTGCTGGTACTCACACACTCAGTTGTCTGTGTCCAGTCAGTGACGTGATGTATCATCAGGAAAGGGGTTGTGAAGTCCCCATCTGTTGAAAGTATAACTGCTAAACAACGATTAGTGTGGTTCAACAGTCCATCGGACTTTCATCCACTGGGTATTGTTTCTGTCGACTGCCAAAAATGGCAATTGCTCAGTCCGGAAAGCTTGTGAATCTCAAAAGTTCCATCATCAGGGTGAAGCTTACACCATATTCAGACACATTTTCAGAAAATTCGATGTCAAAGTACCTTTTCCATCCAGAACTGGCTTGGTTGTTGTTTGACTCCTTGTACTATATTAATGCCCGATAGCAGCTAGCAGTGAAATAAGATTGTCAGACTTGACTTTGCTTAGCCAAATCAGAAATGGTTAGATCTATTCAGTTCAAACAAAACAATCTACAAATAAAATGCAAAACATAACAGATGCCAATGCTCCATTATAACTATGCAAACAGGAAAACTTTGTTTTTTATTGAACTCCTTATAAATACCAATTTGATTTTCTTGAGCCCTAAGCTTAACTCTTTTCAATCAGAAGCAGTTATCATATCATACATCCCTCCTGCTTTCACTTCATTAAGTCAACAGAAAGTGACACCATGACTGAAAGCAGAATCAAGGCGAATATGGCCACAGGAGGTGCCATCCTGACCCAGCACTGGCCATCATTTCGGGACGGACATGAAAAATAGAGAATTGGTAATAGGGATGGATCTGGAATCCATTCGATATGGAGTTGCATACTGTACATTCATCAAAACAAAAAAGTTAAAATGTTAAAAACACAAACATTCACTAACACAATCAAAAAAGTCACTTGGTGAACATGGTCACTTGTGTAAAATAATTATATAACATATAATCCAGTAATAAATGTGTCTTAAAGAGCTAAACAGCTCCCAAAATCTTAGATTGACTATCATGCATTTATAAATTCCTGTAGTGTCTTGGCATATGCCTAACTAAATTAGTTTTCCCACGAGGGGATAAGCTGCGCAACTAAATTGTATGAGAGAATACCTCCAGCCTAATTCCAATGTTATGCCAACTACAACAACCAGGGTGATTATATTAGCATATCCACAGGACCAAAAGTTAGCATTTTTTTACAGGCAACAGCCAAACTGCCTTGTGACAAAAACAATGTCTTGATTAACCTTATACATTTAAGTAAAATTCTCCAACATCGATTGATTTTTATTCCAAACAGTGGTGGTTAGCCAAACACTTTTGTGCAGTTTCTTTGACCACGTTTGTGGTGCAAAAATTACTATAATCAACAATGGGGATGACTTTTGGTCCCTACCCTCACTACAGTTTGTTTTAAAACTGTCACGGTCGGGAGTAGGGACACAATCACGGGCTGACACAAACACGGAGCAGGCAGAGTAGTTGGGGGCAGGCAGATGGTCGAAGCACGGGCTAACAGCAGAGGTACAGGCACGGAGTAGGCAGGGTAGCCGGGGACAGGCAACAGGTCGGTACACGATAAATCCGAACCGAAAGTAAAGTCGAAACTGACCGAGAAGCGCATGCAACTAACGAACATGATCCGGCGGGGAAGGGCTGGCAAAGAGCTGTGGAAATTCTGTGGGTAATGGGGTGATTGGGGACAGGTGCGTAATAGTGGATTGGGAACAGGTGCGTAATTGGAAGATGAGCGGGTGTGTGAGTGGCTCAGGAACGCGAGGACCTGCCTCCGCGAGATCACGGAGGCGCGGGCGTGACAAAAACCATACATTTCAACATTAAAGCTATTAAGAGGAAAATATATATAGCTTTTACTTAATGTTTGATTATATCCAGAACTGAATATGCTTGTGTTGGTGAAATTACCACTGTTGAGACTAGTCTGAACACTAAATGTTAACCCTTAGTAATAGGCTACACTGAATCAATGGGAGAAGTTGTTTGGGGTGATCCTCGGAGTCAGCCCCCCTTCCTGGAGCCCTTGACTTCACCCGCATATGGTAAGCCATTAAAAAGGCCAAATCTTTTGATTCCACAGACTGTCTATAGCAAGATATGTCATTCTTTCAACTGATATCCTTTGTTAAGTGAAGGGTCAGATTTATTGTACTACACTTCTCTAGTATTGTTTGAAGTTTGTAAAAAAAATGCTTATTTTATCGAAACAGCAGCTCAATATTAAGGTGTGAATTAAGAAAACTTAAGAATGGCAATGTAGACAGAAAACAGATGTATGATGTCACAAAAAATAAAGGTGCAATAAGTATTCCAAAGGACACTCGATGTAGGCATTAAACACTGTTACATCAATACCCTATTTGTTCATTAGTCAATTTACCATTTTAGAATTTAAACTCCAGTAGAGTAGTTACCCTCTGTGTAGTGTTTCTCTCTCATCAGTTGTCCCTGTGACGAGGCATAGAGAGAGAACACACATTCCAACTTGGTGGAAACTATTCAGTCCTCAGGGGACACAGCGTATCTCCTTAACTATCTCCATATGGATTCTTCATTCTTCCACTTATACAATATATAAGGATAGAGAAAACACAATATTTTTACTTTTTCTAAGAAAACCATGAGACTATTTTAACCAATTAGAAAATCACAATTGTACCAATTTCTAATTTATCACTAAGGTTAGCTGAACCCACTTGTGCTAGTGGACAGCTCTGCAGGTGGGCCTGTTAAAGCTTCTTGAGGCCTTTACATTTTTAAACATTATCATCAACACAATAAATACGTTTGATTTAAAATTACATAGTGAACATGACAAAGCACAACAAAACAGGCTGTTCCTTGAATACCTATCAAAACATGTTTAAGCATGACAAAACAAAACAGGCTGTTTTGAATGTCTATTAGAAAATGCTACAGTGCCTTGAAAAAGGATTCACCCCCCTTGGCATTTTACCTATTTATTTTGCATTACTGCCTTTAGTTCAATGTTTTTTAATTTGAATTGTATGTGATGGATTGGAACACAATAGTCTAAGTTGGAGAAGTGAAATTAGAAAAATATACACATATAAGGAGGGCGTTAAGGGCAAGGAGGGCGCTAATCAGAGAGGCAGCACAGAGACCGAAAGTAACTCTGGAGGAGCTGCAAAGTTCCGCAGCAGAGACTGGAGTATCTGTACATAGAACGACAATAAGCCGTACGCGCCGTAGAGTTGCCGGAAGAAAGCCATTACTTTCAGCAAAAAACGAAATGGCACGTTTTGAGTTTGCAAAAAGGCATGTGGGAGACTCCCAAAATGTATGGAGGAAGGTGCTCTGGTCTGATGAGACTAAAATTGAACTTTTCGGCCATCAAAGAAAACGCTATGTCTGGCACAAACCCAACACATCACCCAAAGATGTTATTCAGCAGCCGGGACTGGGAAACTGAGGGAAAGATGGATGGTGCTAAATACAGGGATATTCTTGAGCAAAACCTGTACCCCTCTGTGTGTAATTTGAGGCTAGGACGGAGGTTCACCTTCCAGCAGGACAATGACCCCAAACACACTGCTAAAGCAACACTTGAGTGGTTTAAGGGGAAACATGTACATGTGTTGGAATGGCCTAGTCAAGGCCCGACCTCAATCCAATAGAAAATCTGTGGTCAGACTTAAAGACTGCTTTTCACAAGCACAAACCATCCAACTTTCACAAGCTGGAGCAGTTTTGCAAGGAGGAATGGGTACAAATCCCAGTGGCAAAATGTGGCAAGCTCATAGAGACTTATCCAAAGCGACTTGGAGCTGTGATTGCTGCAAAAGGTGGCTCTACAAAGTATTGACTTTAGGGGGGTGAACAGTTATGCATATTGACTTTTTCTGTTATTTTTTTCCTATTTGTTGTTTGATTCACAATAAATAAAAAAAACATCTTCAAAGTTGTGGGCATGTTCTGTAAATGTAATGATGCAAATCCTCAAACAATCCATGTTAATTCCAGGTTGTGAGGCAAAAAAACACGAAAAATGCCAAGGGGGGTGAAAAACTTTTGCAAGGCACTGCATATACCGTCAAAGTGCTTTCAAATGTACATTCTCTTTTAAGTCCTTCTTTCAACCATTTGTTCAGCTATTTTTTCAGCTGACACCCGAAAACACTCTTTCTCCTTCAAATGTTTCAAGACCATCCTTGAGGAATTTATCATTCCATTTTTGTATTTCTGATAACACAATCAACGACCAACATGTTTTTTGTAATTCATCAGACATTGTTTGAATTTCTTCCCATAGTTTCTAAACAACGCCACAAATCATCTTCTAGATTAATGGCATATTTTTTAATTATCTCTTGACGACAGTCATCCATTTTCAAACTCTTTTTGATGTCTTCAGCTATTTTCTCCATTACAACATGTGAGGGTGCAGTCCTCATTTTTACCACGTTGTTTTTTATTTAAAGACATCATTGTCTTTACTTCCCTTCACTTGTACAATATTTAAATTATTACTACACACGTGTCAACCTGCTATGCACCTACTAAGGACTTCTAGATGAATCACGAAGATTTCTCACTTATATAAGAGTGGCCTATATTAAGTCTTGTAATGCACATGTGACACACTTACTATTCAGTCTAGTAAGCACTTCCATCACCACAGGGTCTCTGGACAAAGACTAAGAAAACATCTTTCAGTGTCAACATAAGTCTTGTGTGTCCTCACCATTGCCTAAACAGCGAATTTCCTAGGACTTCTTTTGTTCCAAATGTGTTCATCTGGATACTCATGCTGATTTAACTGAGTTGTTCTTTTAGAGTGGTGTGACTCAATTAATCATCAATGGGTCTGAGACTCTGAGTGATCCTTGACTACACTATATTGTTTCATATATTTTCATATAGTGTCTCGATAGAGCTTGAGTGTGACGTTATAGATTTTCTCCAGTTCTGGTACAAGAAAAAATAACTGTTCATCCCATGTGTTGATAAAGTTATGGACTATTCAGTAGTGTAGTACTTCATACAAGCTTTCCTATTGGTTCTCCATGACGTAGAAGTGGGAAAAGGAACACTGCTCTACATTTTGCCATCTGCCGTTCTACCTTGACAAGCATTGCTGTCCCTGTTCAAGGAGCAGAACGGGGTGAGATTCTGTCCATTTTTTATTCATGAACAAAATTAATGCAACCGGAAGTCAGGGGAGAACCATCTTTATTCAGCATGAGGCTATGATGTACACCTTCCATAGTTCTTTCATTTTTCTCCTATAATTACAAAGTTAACTGTCTTTTATGCCAGTACACATAGGAGGCGGTCAGTAGTCATTGCCAATCATAACACATTATCCTCCAGCACATCCCCTCCAATATCTCTCTGTCTCCCAATCACATACATGTATTCTTTATCCTAACCTTACATGGCCTGGTAGTGTCCCTTCTTAAGCTCCTGGCTCCACACGCTTATCAGGTTGTATGGGGCCCTTCAATAGTGGATACCAATTGCTTGTAATACGGTACCTCATAAAGCACAAGATAACGAAGAACCAGTCCTCTAACAGAGAATAGAACTGAAATATCTAAAATATAAATGTGTATCATCCGGTAAAGACAGGCTTCTTCACAATGGGATGTTCCAAGCTACGGTCCATGGGTCTATTCATAGTCTATGACAGTCACATGGAAAACGCCTATCAGGAGGTATTGACAGCGTGTGTGAGACCCATCAGCAATAGGGGCATCCCATTTCCTACCTAGTGTCCTTCATACAGAGATTGTTAATACTCTCATACATTGTGTCAATCTTAATTCAATTACTTTTCATGCCCAATATCTATCAATGGGAAGCAGTTTTTGAATAACTAGCAATGGAGTGCTTCCGCTTTCATCAACGGCATGACGCTTATATGTGAATGACCCTTCGTTCTGCTAGTGACAATGGGAGGCAGCTGACATTGTCCTGTCTTCGCTGTTTACACCAATCAGTTTCTTACTTTTAGCCTATTGCGTTCAAGGAAAAAACCAGGCGTAACATAAACAAAACAGTTGTAAACTGCGTTCAATAAAATGAAACTCAGTAAAAGAAAACACATGGGATTTTAGCAGATTTCTCTGCTGTTGCCTACTAAAAATTCAAGAGAACAATGACAGCCCCACATTAACGGTTCATTAACGAAAATAGGTGCATGACAGTTGTTATAAAAACTGCTATCTACTGTAGCCGGTAGCTACCGTTTCGTTTTGGTTGATAGCAATACCTAGCACTACAAAATACATATTACATATTAACTGACCCAGGGTAAATATATGTCCAAGACTATGGGCGATCCTTGACTATGCTATATTGTTTCATATATTGCCTTGATAGGCTCCAGTTTTTGTACTAGTAAAAATAGCTGTTCGTCCAAATTTGTTGGTTAAGTCATGGACTATTCAGAATTGTAGTACCTCCTACAAGCATTCCTATTGATTTTCCGCAGTGCTTTGATTGGCTTTCCGTGACGGAGGAGGAAAAAAATAGAACAATGCTAAATTTTTTACCATCTGCCATTTCACCATGGCTGGCGAGTGGGGTGGGAAGCCTTTTTTGAATGGCTAGCAATAGAACGCTTTCAACAATGGCATGCCGCTAATGTGTGAATGAGGGGTGAAGGGATCGGCGGTGGTGAAGTTGCTTGCTGTTATGCTAGTGACAACGGGAGACAGCTGACATTGTCCTTTGCTGTTTTGACCAATCAGTTACTTACTTTAAGCTGGGAATAGTAGCCTATTGCTTTCAAAGACGAAGGTGGTTCAAACATAAACAAAAAAGAGTAATCTGTTAATTAAAATGTAACCCACTAAAAGGAAACAAAGGATTTGAGCAGATTTTCCTGCTATAGGCTACTAACAATTCAGGAGAATCTTGACAGTCCTTGCTGTTATGTTCATTTGTGAATGGATCATTCCCCCCATTTGCCACAATTGTTTCACAACCTTCCAAAACCCATTCCTTAAATATTGGTGGAGCAGGCTCTAGAAACACAAAAATAATAGAGTCATTGGGGCCCTTAATCTATTGCTTTTGATTATACATTGTTTATTCATTCACTGCTACTTGATTATCCCAATACATGATATCATTCAATAATGATTATATTGTTTACCATATTGATTAATTGCATGTGTGATTAGTCATATTAACACATTCATAAAGGGTGAGAGTTCAGAAAAATTCCAATGACAAACCTCCATATAGTCCCCTTTTTGGGGCTTCCGCAAGCCCCAGAATCTAGGTCTGGGAATGGTAGGTGAGGAGGAGAACTTAATCCAGACAAAATATCTGAAATCCACTCCATCCCCTAAAAATAATCCCCTGTCAACCAGCATCCCAGAGGTTTAGGACACCAAACCTCTCCCTGCTTTTTGATTGAGAGGAAGTAAAAGGCTGTCCTAAATTGATCAATCAATCAAATGTGAGTATAAGAATATGCAACTTGTTTTTCAGAGCCTTACAAATGTGTTGTTTCAAATTATTCTGCATTTAAATGAAACGTATCATATATCTAACATTCCCATGAATATCAAATTGTCCATCGCTTAAAATGATGAGTATGTATAGAAGTAATAAACCATCTAGCTCAATCATCAATATGTATCCTCGTAATAAGTTGTGTTGGCTTCTGGCTCTTTTGCAGAATAATAAAGGACCCAAGGCAGGGGGAGAAGCGTTCCTTGTTGTTTATTCACAAAATATAGTACATGTCTGTCTTAGATGTTCAGCCTTCTTTCCATCTCTCTTGGTCTTCTTTGTGCTTCTCCAGATGTCATAGTCTTAATTAAACAGCCCATATATACAAGAACACATTCCCTCCACTTTATAGCTGTTATCCAATCGTATAAGGGCAATGTATGTTCCAACCTCCTTACTCATGGTCCAAAACTTTGGAATGTATGGGGGATGTGTGGAGTTAATGTTCAACCACTTTCCTATGTGCTGTTTCCATGTACGTACGGAAAGTTACATACATTTGCAAAGCAACATTACTCTGTGTTGTGTCCTTTAGAATTAAAATACACCTAAACAGACATACTTTCTCATCAGCCACCTAGGTGCCCTTGACTTCTATATTGGAGCACAATCTTTCTCAGCACATAAAGGGCAATCCCCTCCTTTGACACAATGCACAATTATATTGTTCTCGGTAATGATATTGTCCATCCGTGAATAGTGTTGCAATATCGACACCAGGTTTCTCCATAAGGGAAGGGTTAGTCCTTCATGCCTAGTAAGTCCTGGAGCTCCATTTCCTCGTAACCCTAGTTGATCATACTACTATTTCACCACTCATGACTGGGGCAACTACAGCGATGTTAGTCGCAAAGGAATTCTGATGGTAATATTCCTGATATGCCCACCCAGCTCCTGGTTTGAGTGACCATTCACACTTCGAGTTTCCATCTGGGCAATTTAAAGACCTTCCTTTCACATTGCAAGGGTGTCCATGCTTATCCATGTACTGACCGGGATGACCCAGTAGCGGAATTACTTTGGGGTCATTCACATCAGAGTCCATACCTCATAGAGGCATTTTGGATTCCACAGTCTTGGTAAAAAATTATCTAAGGAGAGGACTGACACAGCATGCTGCTATAGCCAACGCATCTAGTACTATCCCTATAACGATCCCTACTTTAGTTAGAATTGTCCTGATGTCACTCAATCCCAAGTGTGAGCATCCGAGCCCGCATTATCCTTCACTTCCTTTCTTAGCTTCTTGAGTTTGTTCATAGTTCATAGAGTAAATTAACCATCAGGGGCAGTGTTGTTTGGAATGAAAGAACAACACTGTTCACCAAACATCACACAAACTCTTCCGTTTTCTGCTAAAATCTTGTTCAGTGTTATGGGTGTCTGGTTCTCCCTGTGCACTTTCTGCGGGTGCCTCACCTTAGCTGGGTGGGTTGACAATTCAGCGGTGTGGAGAATCTCCCGATCACCTATTGACACATCTGTCCTTGGGCTAATAGCATTGGCCATAGCACGCAACCAAGCAACAGCAGACCGACCACCGTAATGCCCCATACCCATGCCAAATGTGCCCTCTCCTGGCGACTCGGCAGATCCTCCGGGGTCACCAGGGGGGGAAGTCAGGATGTCCCAGTTCTCCCTCAGCCTCTGCTCGGTGCTGTTTGTTTGTCAGCATTCTCGGGTTCCTTCTCCTGTGGTCTCTTAACTGATCCTTGTGGAACCCTGGTGCAGTGGTTGAGCTGGTACCAAGTATTGCTGCCCTCCTCTTGTACCTCTGTTAGCATGGCTCGGACCATCTGGTATGAGCCTTCTCATCTTGGCTCTTTCCACTTCCTTCTGAAGACCCTGATGTAGACCCGATCTCCCAGTTCCACTGCTCAAGGCTGGTTGTCCTTTCTTAATTGTCTTGAGTATCCTCTCAATGAAGTCTACCCATCTGCTGAACCTATCAATCACATTTTCTTATCTGCTTTCAGGGCCAGGAACAGTGGTGTATTACAGTCTCCTCTAATACATCGGCCTCTGCCAAGACTTCAATCGTTGGTTTAATGCCTGCTTCTGCTTCTGGCTTCATATAATACTGTTTCTTCCACACATAGTTCCTGGCTTCACCTGGATATACACTGGATTTGCTGATTTAACCAATCTTACATCTGTATCATGTTGTGACCATACCTGCTCTGGAATCACCTGTCCATCACTTCCCTCAACATTTCTTGTAGTGATTTCCACTTCCTGTGGTTCTCCAATAATTTCTGCAAAACAGAGAACTTTGATTAAATCATTTTAGGAGAGCAAAGGATGAGGGGCTTGTCAGTTTTTTCACACTGGACATGCTTTGCCTTTTTCATCATTGGACAAAAAGCTTTAGCTTTGAAACCTTGATTCACCAGCTGAGTGATGTGGGGGTTCCCTCTTCTGCCCCTTCTACTTCTCCTCTTATTGATCTGGCTTCTTCCTGATATACCCTTGACAGTTGTCTTGCCGCCCATTCTTTCGTTTTTTTGTCTTAATCTCTCTGTTCGTGTCTTTTCTAGTTCATTACTAAACTGTCTTATCATTTTCTCTCATAGTGTTGACTCTGCTCATCCCTTTGTTGCTGCAGTCTTGCTGTCTTTTCTCTCAACTCCTGTTCTTCATTTTGATGAAACCAATCACCTTTTCTATCTTCTGCTCACACTTTTTTCATTCACCTCTATTCTATGCCCTGCTGATTCCAGCATCTCAAGACACCCTCTGTATCAATCTACTTTAAATGCAGGTTTCCCCTTCTCCTTTCTGTCTCTACAGGCCCCTGTCCCTGATCAATCTTGACTTCTCCTTCAACTCTCACTGTCGCTGTCACCATTGGGCACTGTATCACTTTGTATGGCGGAGGATTATTAACCCATTTTGCCTTTTCCTCATCCATTTTTAACATACTCCTTGCATCTGCTACACTGGCCAGCTGACCTTTTCCTTCTGTTACGAATAACTTGTTAATCTTCCTCTCCTTTTCTCGCTTCCACTTCCTCTTTTCTGTGTTGTTACTAGTTTTGTATTTCTTTATATATAGTGTCCATCTCTCATAATGAAACATCAAATGTCCCTTCTTTTGGCCATTTTGTTGCCATTTTCCTGGTCCTTGTCTCTAAGTGCTCTTCATTAAGATCTCAACTGGTGTCCCCGCCATCTTTGCTTTCTACCTCTGTGTTCTAGAGGAGAATGCTAAATACTGTTCTCTGCTTTTGGCAAAACCTTCCTTTTTCTATGACTCCCTTCACTTGGCAAGTTCCCTTCCTGGCATGTTCTCCCTTTAGGACCACTGCCTCTAGCTTCCTTATTGTAGTTTAACTAAGTGTAATTAATCAAACTCGAACAACTTACCATTGGCCTACAGTATCTCTTAGTACTATAACTAGACATAATCATAATTTCTGTCCGCTATTTCCGGTATCGGGTTGCGGGGGCAGCAGCTCCAGCAGGGGACCCCAAACTTCCCTTTCCCAAACTACATTTGCCAGCTCTGACTGGGGGATCTTGAGGCATTCCTAGGCCTGTGTTGAAATATAATCTCTCCACCTGATACTCGGTCTACCCGAGGTCTCCCCCAGCTGGATGTACCTGCAACACCTCCCTTGGGAGACGTCCTCGGGGCATCCTTACCAGATGACCGAACCACCTCATCTGGCTCCTTTCAATGCCACGGATTGACTGAGGTTCTCACATCTCTAAGGGAGACGCCAGCCACCCTTCTGAGAAAACTAATTTCTAATTATTTCGATCATGACCCAGCCATCATGACCATAGGTGAGGGTAAGAACGAAAATTGACTGGTATATCGAGAGCTTTGCCCTCCGGCTCACCTCTCTTTTTGTCACAATGGTGCGGTAAAGCGAATGCAATACCGCTCCCGCTTTTCCGATTCTCCGGCCAATCTCCAGCTCCATTTTCCTCTCACTCGCGAACAAGACCCTGATATACTTGAACCACCTTATTTGGGATTAAACCTCATTCCCTACCCGGAGCAGGCTAAGATCAAACTGTAACAAATTGTTTAAAATGTAAAAAGATAACTTTCATTAAATCTGTGTAGCGCTCTTCACATCATCAAAAGGGGACTGAGGTTGGGTGATGGACTATTTCGTCGACAACAACAACAATTTAAAAAACACATGCCTGTGGTAACAACAGAGCAGTAACGACTGCAAATCCAAAGTAGTCAACAACACCAATGACGTTAACTTACAGGAAATGCAATACTAAATGCAGATTGTAATGACAAAACAGACGACAATGCAGACGGCATGCACAACATCGACCAGTTGAAGAAAAACATAGACATAACAGTGGACATATTCTGGGGAGAATTGCTTGAGTCTGTCAAGACCTCCTATTAAATTTGCAAGAACTAACAGGTCAGTATCATTCTTTGTGATAGCAGAGAATTCAGCTACATTTCTATTCTGTCATAAACATCTGACCAGGAAATCAAATTGATTTCAATAGAATCTGTGAATTCCAACATTTCTTGCACTAGTCAAGTTGCCATTGTACCCATACAACTATGATTGTAGTCTACCTATTACCGGTTGGCACGTTTAACAGTGAATTTCTGCCATGGTGGTAGAACATGAAAATGCAATCACATTGCAATATCATTTTCATTAAGTTAGGAAAACTGCGTTAGAGATCGGAAATGCAATTTCCAAGGATGGCGCCATTTCTCACTTTTCATGTTTGAATTAACATTTGAATATTGTTAACCACAAAGCAGGGCATGACTGAAAATGAAATATCAAATTGCTTTTCATTAACATTTGAATTTAGACAGCGAATGTGCATACCAGTACATGAAAATACAAATGCAAGACACATGATTGCATTTACATTTTCATATTGGCTGAAATAATGCAGTCAAAAGTGGAAAATGAAAATGCAGTGTGGGATTGCATTTACATTTGAATTAAGTTATCTTCACTCAATCATAAAATACTATTCTGTACTCATTTAAATTATACCAGGTTGTTGCTGCAAAGAGAATGTGTCCTCAGTCATATTTACCTGGTAAAATATGGGTAAAAAATACCCTGGAGCTGAAGATATTTTAATCCCACAAATGTTTCGAATTTGCAACTTTGCAGATCCACTGAGGAGCTGTTGGTATGACATGACCATTAATTTATCACATGGCTTCAATGGAAGCTGTATTGAGAAGGGCTTTAACATTTGCAACATAAGTGGTATATGAAAGGGGGACCTGTATTTGTTATCTTTCACCAAATTGTGATATTGTTAATAATTAAATTAAATGTATTAATCCCCACAAATATTTATTCTCATCCAACAAATCATCTGGAGATGCTTTCACTGTCAGCTGTCAGGCATGCACAACATTTTGGCTCTTCCATCATATCATTGATGAATATTAAGAATACCCTCTGACCTTCACACATTTTGAAACAAAAACTATTTAAAACCCAGCAGTCACATGGAGTTACTTGACATTGTTCACCTATTAAGAAAGTACTGCTCATCATCCCATAAGGTATAGGCCATCCCAAGTTTGTCATTTCTCAAGCTCAGTGTAGCTCAATTAATGGCACAACTTCCACCAGCCAGTATGAAAAAAGTCAGAAATTGTATGCAATTGTGGAAAAAAGTTCCTCATAATGATCCCCTTAGACAGTGGCACAACACAAAGCCAGATTAAATGACAGGTGGTCCTCTATTCAGCAGTGTATCATACAGCACCACAATCAAAGAAAGTGCCGTCAGAGATTAGAAGATTAGCCCTTCTGAAAAATGTCAACCCGTCAATCCGGATATAGAGATTTAGTATGAGACTTTGTATCTCTTCATCTAGAGCCTCCTAAATGCTGAGTAGCTTTATAAGGACAATGTTTTGTCCTTCCAGGAAAGTACTCATCCTCCATTCCACACTACTGCACCAACCAGCATACCAGTATAGAATGAATCAAGAGTTTCACCCTGGTCTTCATGGAAACATCTCATCCTGGGGATTTATCAATGATGCGTTGCTTTCGAGGACAGGCTATACATTCCTTGCAGTGGTCATTGGTGTGATCTCAGTGGCCGGGGTTTTTCTGAATGTCCTGGTCATCGTGGTGACATTGAGACACCACCAGTTGCACCAGCCTTTGAACTATGCCCTGGTCAACTTGGCAGTGGCTGACCTAGGCTGTGCTATTTTTGGCGGACTGCCAACCATGGTAACCAACGCTATGGGCTATTTCAGCCTAGGGAGGCTGGGCTGTGTTTTGGAGGGTTTTTCTGTGGCTTTTTTTGGTAAGTTAGAAAAACACTTGAGATTTGAAGGCGTCAATTCCACTCATCCACTAATGCCAAATTAGAAAATTCATAAATGTTTCACATTGTCCCCGCCAAGGTATTGCTGCCCTGTCTTCGGTGGCTCTGATAGCAGTGGAACGCTATATGGTGGTGTGCCGACCACTGGGAGCTGTCATGTTCAAGACCAGGTGAAGTAATGTTCTACCTTTCTACAGTTAATTCAAAGTATGAATAGTAATAAGTACATTTTAAAATTGAGAGATCAAATGGGTAAGCGCAAGGTTAAATCTGTGATGTAATTCTTAACTGGATGGATAGCTGTGATAGTAGTTAACTGTAATGTATTCATACTAACACAGGCATGCAGTGGCAGGTGTGGTTCTGTCCTGGATGTGGTCATTCATTTGGAACACCCCACCTCTCTTTGGATGGGGCAGCTATGAGCTGGAGGGGCTTTTGACCTCCTGTGCCCCCAACTGGTACAGCAGGGAACCAGCCAACATGTCTTACATCATCCTATACTTCCTGCTTTGCTTTGCTATACCTTTCTCTATTATTGTGGTCTCCTATGCACACATCATATTCACCCTACACCAGGTAAGTGTGTGTGTGTGTGTGTGTGTGTATCTGTACATATATATTAATCATAAAGATAGATGGGCATATGCTAAAAGCCTGTTTTGCAGATTATCTTATCCTGAGTATAGTAGTAAGTTTCAATTATTTTGTTTCCCTGTGAGGGACAAACCCATATCCGGGGTATTGAAATTGTCTTTCTATATCAAATGAGCTACACATGTGCATGGACAGCACCAACAAGGGCTTGTACATTTGTAGATAGTCAAATGGGTTAAGGAAGGATCATGTTTCCTTCAGGTCCTCACGGGGATAAGGTAAGGAATGTCAGAAAACATAATCTTGTAGTGTTGGCCCAGTGACCAACATTTTAAAGAATATATTTTGGGCTTTTGTGTTAGGAATTTATTGATTTTCAGGAGCAAATTCAGGATGTGTGAGACTGTACAAAGTGACGAAATAAAAGTTATGATTGCCTCACAGACTACAAGTATTACCGCCAACATGAATGGACATTTTTATTTAAAAAGAGTTACGACTGGCAGACCGAATTTGCATGAATATGTACTTGGTTGGAATGCCATATATCATATTGTTACCATTGAAATAAAATAAAAATTGTATTACCCTTTTTTGCTACAGTCTACTAAATATAAAAGTTATAAAAAATATGAAATTATGAGATACGATTGCATTTTTCAAACTGCCCCCCCCCTTTTGTCCTGAGATAGTATTAACAAGTAAATTAACAGCCATATTCATTATTTAATTTTCAAGCAATCTATTAGTCCAACCCATGGACTGCAAAATATACTCACTAAAAGCTTCAATTTAATACACTGGATTAGCTAACTTGCAGAAATTATAACTTAAAACAGGAGACAATTTTATCATGTGTGCTTTTCAGCAGCATAACACCCTAAATCCTAATGCTGATTTGCCTCTTATGTCCGCTTATGACTATAACAGGCCCTGCTGCCAAGATCATATTAATCTCCAGAGTAAGTAAGATGGGTCTGTAAGCCTGTCACTCTGTACAGGTACAGGTGGTAATTTCATGTTAGAGAACAGTAAAGTATACAATGCATGAATCTACAAGGTTACCTACTGTAATAGCCCAGCCCACCTTCCCAGAGGTGCAGTGATGTTAGCTGAGCCTATTGCCCTTAAATTGCTTTCAGTTCTTCAGTATGTAAAAATATATGAAATGTTTAACATTATGTTCAAATATTAATAGTCTGGAATCTGACACCATTTCATAGAAATGTCTGACCAATGTCAAACATTAACAATTAAGACAATATCTCACAATACACAATATTTCTCAAGAGATGTTTCACAATATTTCACAAAATGTTCCCACCCACATTTTTGTAGGTCTCATCGCGTCACCATTGGTTTTAGTGTAGGACATCAAAATAGTGGTGGTATGAGGCCACAAGTGGGGTTTGTTAGTTTCCTTATCTGTTTTACGCTGCCTATATGTACAGTTAAGCCCAAAAGTATTCATGCCCATGCCAAATTGTGAGCTATACTAAATTTGTATTTGACCAATAGGTTTCTTCTGGCTGGAAATGACATAAACAGGTGCCAAACACGGTGAGACGTGCTGGAGACACAAATGAATAACATAACAATTAAATTTTTTAGCCATGAATTGCAGATGCCTAGTAAAGGTTTGCCTTCCTGCTTTCATGCCTGTTAGTCGCATAATGCAACTCTCCTGATTCCTGCCTCTTGCCAGTCTTTCTTTCTTTTCCTACTTTTTAGTTTAGTTTCCTACTTTAAAATCTTCTTAAAATCTTTTACCTTTGTTTAATTTTTGTTCTGTTTTTGTTTTATTCATATTTTTACAATTTTAAGTAAATGTTTAAAAGAGAACTTCAGCATAGTTCTTCTGCATTTTTTTAGTAAATTTTTCCAATGGAGAAGCTAAGACCGCAGTTGGAGGAACGGATCAATCTCTTAGAAGATTTAGTCCCCCGAGCTGGACTGTGGGAATGCTAATGCTAATGCTAACATAGCACAACAGGCTAACTCAATTCTAGAGGGCTCTAAAGACTTCCCTGTACTTGACAGAACGCAGTCAAAACTGGTGAATAGATTAAAGCAATTTCAGAGCGGGTGACTGAATAAGATGATAACACAGCTTGAAATACGTGAAAGTGAACAATTCATTGACTCTGTAGCAGCAACTCTAGGGGTCGAGCTACTAAACGCTAACGGACAGACACAGATTGGTATACATGGGATTACTTCAAATTTAGACCACTCTGCCACCCTGCCTGACACTCTCCCTTGGACATGTGCTAACGCCACTGGATTAACCGCAGAGGCTTTCAAACCAGCCTTCCCCAATGACACATTTTACTGGCACAACACTGGGGCTAGACCGAAGTCATCAACTCCAGCAGGGACTTGGTTGGTTGTGCGCCACGGAGGCAAATCCAGCAAGAAATCAAATAAGAGAGCATCAACCCTCAATGCACCACCTGAACTCTCACTGCAAAACAGGTACGGTCCACTGACTCGGAATGAAGTGTGTAAATGAACCCAGGGAAGCGATCCACAACACTAGGATTAGGGCTAACCAAAATACAAGAAATAGCCCTAAAACCACTGATAGGACGAGAGAAAAAAGAAGTGTGGCAAACTATAAACCTGATGGGAAAACGGGCTCTGAGAACCTGAAAAGGGATTTTTTTTTACATTACTCGAGAAAATAAACAACATGTTTTTATCTCAGGCCCCATTACAACCTCGGGGAAAGGAATTTAATCTTTTTGCAGACTCCTTGGCCTGAATACGTGGCTGACATCAGTGTGTTTCAACCACGGCATAAGGTTTATTGACAATTTCAATAGTTTTTGGAACTGTAAAGACCACTTTAAACCTGATGCCGGCTGCTTGGTGCCAACATACGTCATGCTCTTGGAATACCATGTCCAAACAAGATAAGCATGAAAGACAGAACTCATAGACAAAGTATCCACCCCCTTCTCCTGACCCTCTAACTAAAATCACCCAATGCTTTGAGAAGTTGTCCTTGTCCCAGATGGGGGCACAACAACTCCCATCTTCCCCTCCACCACACTCCCCCTACACCAAACTCATCCTCTCCCCCTCCACCACACTCCCTATGCCCCACTTCTCCCCCCGTTTAAAACAATTGCTTAGACAACTGCTACATCGTCAACAACCTTGTCCTTTATTTCCACAGAGCACAGAATATAGTTGATGATGTGCTTCGGGTCCCTGCTATAATGAACATAGCAATGCCGACTGTTTTGAATACAGGCTAGGACCCAGTATCTTTATCTCTATTCCTGTGTTGATTAGAAATAGAAGGAATCATGTCCATGCAACTTATGAATTAAACTTGTCGAATCTGTTAACTGTAACACGTCAACCTACTAGCCCAGAAACCCCTATTATATCTATTAAGCTGGCTTTACTTAATATCAGATCTCTTGCCAACAAAACATTCTTGGTAAATTACATTATAATATCCTACAACCAAGATGTTATATTTCTCACTGAAATGTGGCTAACTGAAGATTTTAGTGCTACTATTCTTAACGAGACAGCACCTGAAAAATGTGGCTATATGAATACGTGTCGTAATGGTAGGAAAGGAGGTGGAGTGGCTACCTTATTCAAAGATACATTCCAGTGCAAAGAAAATACACTAGGTAATTTACTTCTTTTGAATACCTCTGTTTTAAATTGAAGGTTACCCCCAAAATGTTGTTCTTAACCATTTACAGACCTCCACGATACTCTGCACATTTTATTGATGATTTTGCTGAACTAATTTCTGTTATATCAGTCTATTATAACTTGTTTATTTTTACAGGGGATTTTAACATCCACATAGATCATGATATGGACAATAATGCCAAATAACTTTTTGCACTACATGATACATTTGATCTTACTCAGCATGTGAAAGAGTGTAGACACACTCAAGGCCACATTCTAGATCTGGTTATCTCAAAAGGTCTCAATATTTCTTGAGTCGTGGTTAAACACATGGCCCTGTCTGATCATTTCTGTGTCTTTTGAATCACTTATCCCCCCGAATGATCCAGTAAACTCATTCTATAAAGAAAAGGTACATAAATGAGAGTACCAATGCTCAGTTTTTGGAAGCCATAGCTATCTCTCCAACAATAAGTGCTGAGTAAGTTGATGTACTCCTTCATAATTTGTATGTCAAAATATTGAATGTCGTGGGTTGCACCGGTAAAGGTAAAGAAAACTATGAGCAAACAGAAAACACAAGGGAGAACCACCATGATGATTAACACCCTGAAAAGACAATGTAGGAAAGCAGAACGTAAGTGGAGGAAAACTAAACATCAAATTCACTATCACATCTATAAACAAAGCCTTGGTAGCTTCAACAATGAGTTACGCAGAGCCAGACAGCAACATTTATCGGGAAAGATTAACAAAAATATCAATAAATCCCGCACTCTATTTGTCATGGTCGACAAGCTTACGAACCCAATAAAGCACATTGCCCTTGAACTCATGTCCGCTGTGAAATGTAATGAATTTGTAATGAATTTTTCCAACATCTCTAAAAACAGCTGCCGTTAAGCCCCTATTAAAAAAGAGATCACTGGATGCATCTATAATGAACACCTACAGACCTGTTTCTAATCTCCCTTTCATCGCAAAGATCAATGAGAAGGTTGTATTCAATCAGCTAAGCGATTTTGTGACCTCATGAAGTCTCTTAGACAAATTTCGGCTGAATACTGATTCCGATAAAATGACAGTTCTAGTTCTACTAGATCTCAGTGCAGCCTTTGACACTGTAGATCATAGAACACTTATAAATAGTCTGGAAAATTTAGTAGGACATTCCTTGATTGGTTCATTTCTTATCTAGATGGCCAGAGTAACTTTGTCACCATTGGTAATCATGAATCTGATAGGATGGCTATGACATGCGGAGTTCCACAGGGATCAGTTCTCGGACCGCTTCTGTTCAATCTTTATATGCTACCTTTGGGCCAAATTCTACAGAACAACAACATTAACTACCACAGCTATGCCGATGATACTCAAATATATATGGCTCTCGAATCGTATGACAACAGCTCAATATACTCTCTGTGTCACTGTATAGATCACATAAAAATCTGGATGAACCAAAATAGTCTACAATTTAACCAAGATAAAACTTAGATTATTGTGTTTGGCAACAAAAATAAAAGAACAAGTATAAGTAAAGAGCTGGATTCTCGGGCCCTTAAAACCAAGGATCAAGTCCGTAATCTTGGTGTTCTGATAAATGTGAGGACTGGGTCCAACAGTCATATCAAATCGGTCACCAAAACAGCATTCTACCTTCTGAAAAATATATCCAAAATCAAAAGCCTGGTGTCCAAAAAAGACCAAGAGAAGCTCATCCATCCTTTTATCTCTAGTAGTGTTGCCAACTGTAATGGCTTCTTAACAGGACATCCCAAAAAGACTGTAAAACAGCTGCAGCTGCATTCTGAATGCAGCTGATAGAATGTTAACCAGGACCAAGAGGATAGAGCATATCACTCCGGTTCTTAAATCTTTGCATTGGCTTCCGGTCAGTTATAGAATAGACTTCAAAGTGGTGCTTCTAGTTTATAAATCTCTGAATGGTTTAGCACCCGAATATATTTCTAATATTTTTGAAGAACATAAACCGAGGAGGGCTCTTATCCATGAATTCAGATCAGCTAGTAGAGCCCAGAGTCCAAACTAAACATTGAGAAGCTGCGTTTATCAGTTATGCTGTACACAACTGGAATAATCTACCAGAAGAACTTAGACGTTCACCAAACGTGTCCATTTTTAAATCCAGGCTAAAAACACTTCTCTTTTCATGTGCCTAAGACTGAGCTCTTAAACATAACCACACCGGGAGCCTCATAGCTTCCTATGTTTTTATTACAGCACTGTTTAGTCTTACAGCTTTTATAGCTTCCTATGTTTTTATATTCTATTGCTATTTCTTATTCTATGTTTTATTATTATGCTGTATTTTAAATTTCTCTTCTTGGATTTATTTTGTTATTAAATGTGTATCTTGCTATCTTTTACCAATTGTAATGCAAGTTCTGGTGCTATCAGAGGAATAACCTCTGTGTAAATATAACAATCTGCTGATGATGGCTCTGACTGTTTTGATTCTATTGCATTATTTTAATTTTCACTGTAAAGCTCATTGAATTGCTTCTATGTATGAATAAACTTGCTTGCTAGCTACTAACTAGACCTACTGCTGTTCCACTGTTCAGATAAATGTATAGGTGATTAGAATGCTCTCTCATGGTTGAAATTACAAAACCATTTTAAATGGTATACAAATTTGCATTTTCTAAAATATTTGCAACAATTTCAAGGTTTAGGAATAATGTTGAACATGGCATTTTTCTTAAAAAATTTGAAAAAACTAAAATTGTTCTGTTATTCATTTTTATCTCCAGCACAAAGTCTTACTGTGTTTTGTCACTGGTTTGTCATTTCCAGCCAGAAGAAACCTATTGGTCAAATACAAATTCACTATAGACTTTTGGGCTACACTGTACATCCCAGTATTTGTTATAGGTGTCGAAGTTGAAGGTGTTGGAGGGCGGCAGCACAACCCCTGTGGAGATACAGGTTCTGCGCATGGTTATTGTCATGGTGATGGCGTTTCTGCTCTCCTGGTTGCCCTATGCTGCCTTTGCCGTCTCTGTGATCATAAACCCTGGCCTCCAAATCAACCCAATCATCGCGACTGTGCCAATGTACCTTGCCAAGGGCAGCACTATCTACAACCCCATCATCTATGTGTTTATGAACAGACAGGTAAAGGACAACAACACACATGATACAATACAGTGTGGTTCTAATCATGTTGTTCAAATGGTGCAGGTTTTATCTTTTGAAGATAATAAATAAATAGTGATTAGAAATAAATAAAATGTAGTCATAATTTAAATGCACTGTTTAATAAGAATATCTATTAGGTAATTGTTGCTGTATTTTCTGAGTCAATGTTGTTCCTCTCCAGTTCCGGGACTGTGCTGTTCCATACGTGATGTGTGGTTGGAATCCCTGGGCCTCAGAAACAGAAGCCTCTGATGTTGAAACCACTTTGTCCTATGTCAGCAGCACGAGTCCGCGAGTCTCACCAGAATGAAAGCAGCTCAATATTGAAGATTGCATTCTTGCTGTGATAATTATAATCTGTCTGATATTTGTTTATTAATATATTAAGCATGCAAATTAAATGAAATTCCACAAAACAGTATTTGGACCAAAGCAACTTATGTCTTCCTATTATACTGAATATGCCTATCAGAAGTGAAGATGGAGGTGGATGAGATAGAATTTGTGAAAGCCTGGCCCATTCCACAAACCACCAGTTAAAACATTAGATGTTGGGATCAGAGCCATACTCTTCCAAAAGCAAGGATTAATCCCCCACACTCTTTCCTTGTGATTTTTATTCATACAAGCTCACCCAGGCTGAACATAATCGTTGGTGACCAGGGGACTGTGGGACATGGACTTGTACATCCAAAGGTCACAAGATAACAAGCCTGCTCCCACTGCATGCCCAACATGACCACCTACGTTTACCCTCAGAGATCAGAAACCCCCTCCTAACCTGGTTTCATAATAGGACACCATCAGCCAGACACCTGGAAAATAGATGTACTCTCACTTGAAGGGTTAGTACTGGTGGCGCACCTGTGCATGGGATGTTTTGTCCTGTTATCTATGTGCCCAAAGTCAGACCCCACATTTTCTCCCCTCCGCGAAACTCCTTCCACTTCCGGTTCCACAGCAACCATGGATTCATTTAGAATTTGTATCCGTGATGAAACTACAGTGATTGTCGTTCTGACCAGATATCTAAAGCTTGTTGGTTCCTTTCACTTCTTAGCTTCCCTACTGCGCTCCAGGTTGCAGAACACTTATTCAACCCTGTCAACAGGCACCATGGCATCAGGATCAGACTGAGCTCTGATTGTGGACTCTTTGTTGAGGAAAACGTAAGAGGTTAGGTAATTGGCTCACATTTGGCAATCAATTAATCCAGATGAGTAGAATAGCTATGTTAACAACTATAAAGTGCTGCTTTTATTCATTGAACTTATGTATACAGATCTAATGAACACTCCACAGCTAAAAACACACTCAAGTCAAAATAAGCAAGCATTTGGTAGCATGCACATATATAATAACATTTTAAAAAGTACTGTTTTCCACCATATAACAGCTGGGTTTCATTTCAATGAGTTAAAAAAACAAACAAAAAAAAAAAAAACAGTTTAAGAAATTTGCATGGTTTGGAATGATTAAAACACAACCTAAAAGTGGTTGAACATGCATTTCTTTCCTTTTAAAGGAAAATGGTGTGTCTTAAAAGTTTTCCCCTGAGGCTGTCGAGAATGGAGTTCCAAAATAAAATAAATGCCGTGGTTTACATTTTGGAGCTGGGTACTTATTTTAGTGAACAGATTGGCTGTGCTGGACTGTATATAGCATTGCTGGACTGGGTATTTAATGTAAATAGAATTGACTGGCAGGCCCTCGAAGTACTGCATTTGCATAATGAATTTTGGTTTTTATGCCTTAGAAAACTGAGAGTTCTTAGACGATGTCTGAATGTCTTTCACCCTGATGTCTGAAGATCTGGCCAAGTGGGAGAATGTATAGCAGGAAGTGCATAGGTTCCAGCAGTGACCCTTGTAGAACACTAAAGGTTAATGTGAACTCTGATCATCCATCTCAGAAAAGAAAAATACTGCTTGCACTTGGAGAAATAAGGCAGTGTGCTTCTCTTAGGCATTGGATTGGCAGATTACATCATTGTGTGTCAAAAGCGCTGAGGTCCAGTAGAATCAGAATGGAGGGTTTATCTGCAGCTGTGAGCAGATCAGAAAGATTTTAATGTGCTCTTCTTTTTACAGCTGAATAACATTGAGCAAAAGCCAAATTGTAAATTTGAAAGTAGCATTCATTGGAAAACTGAAACAGTGTGATTATTAAAAGATTCAAAGTTACATTTCCTGCTATATGACTAGAGCACTGTCATTGCAATCACTTCCTATTCATAGCCACACCATCAGGTAAAACTAATCATGGTTTGTAACAATTTATGCTCATCAATCATAAAGAATTTGTTTAAAGTTTTGTTCAAAGTCAAATTACTACTGAATAGCATTGCCATAAGTACAGTACCCAAACACATTGTCATTTAAAAAATGACCATGCGTTGGAATATTGATGTCAGGAACGGGAGTTGGGACCCAAGCGCGGATAGGAAGGGCGAGCGACAGGTAGGGTGATCAGAGTCAGGCAGGGAATCGAGACTCAAGACAGGCGGCAGAGGTACTGACCGGTGGCAGGCAGAGTAGTCGGGTACAGGCAGTAGATCAATACACGGGCGGACGGCATAAGTACAGACAAATAGCAGGCAAAGTAGTCAGGGACAGGCAGAAGGTCGACACACGGGCTGGCAGCAGAAGTACAGCGGGGAGCAGGCAGAGTAGTCGGCGACGCACAACGAGTCAATACACAGAAAATCCAAACAGGCCGAAGCCTCAGAGATTGCTGAGAAGCGCATGTAGTCTACGACCATAATCCAGCAGGGAAGGGACGGCAGGGCTCTGTTGATATACTGTCGGTGACGAGGTGAGGGGAAACAGGTGCTTGATCGTGAATTGGGAACAGGTGTGGGAGTGGATGAGGAGCATATATATATACACACATATATACATACACATATATATATATATATATATATATATATATATAT
>JACXGJ010000808.1:78948-105055 GCA_016801105.1 Esox niger | reverse complement strand
ATGCACATGCCTAATTTTGTTCGAACAATTATTGCACCCTTCCTGTAAATGGTATAAACTTCGTTTCACTTCTCAAATATCACTGTGTTTGTCTCCTATATGATATATTTAACAGATTTT
Organism: Esox niger; assembly: GCA_016801105.1. Taxonomy (NCBI): domain Eukaryota; kingdom Metazoa; phylum Chordata; class Actinopteri; order Esociformes; family Esocidae; genus Esox; species Esox niger. The sequence goes on along the minus strand of JACXGJ010000808.1, from coordinate 104,935 downwards.
TTTTATCCTAAGGACCAACGATTTATGAAGGAAAATCATGGAAATTAACAAGGTTGCCCAAACCTTTGCAGACCACTGTATATTTAACAAATAAACACTTGGTGCCAAAACTTTACTGTTGTTTTTTTATTAAATTGCTAGGATCTTAATTTCAAAGTAATGTGTCTGTATGTTACCAAATAGTAGTATCACTACAAAATCCTATCCTAGGTTTAAGAGTTCTTCTCCAACCCGACAACCTATAACTTCACTGCCAAAATCTTCACATATAATATTTTCTTTTGCACAGTTATTCAGAAGAATGTAATACAAATTTCTTGTACATTTTCCTTCAATTGTTTTGGGGGTTGATGTTGCAAATACAGGTCATATGCAAAAAAATTAATTATTCTGCAGTGATTAACTATGTGCGACACACATTATTGGAATACAAAAGATGCTATTCCATGTTTTTTCTGTTAACACATTCCGAGAAAAAAACGATAGGTAACAAATTCTATAGGAATCGGGCTGCTTCTGTAAACATTATTACACAACAGTAAACTGTAAAAAATCTAAATGTGTTTTGTACATATTCAGGCGATGTTGGACTAATGACTGCTTTGAAATAGTATGTTATATTAAGCAGAATTAATGTCTGTGAACACCCACAAAAGAGGTGCTGCAAGCAGCAAACAATTTGCTCCTGGTCTAAATGCATTCAACATAATCCATGTGTGCGGTTCCATCAAGGACACTGAGAAGCTCTCCTAATACATCTGCCAGCCTCTGCCTGCTTTAACCTATTGCAATCTCATCTTGATCGAGACAGCCGTTGCTGTCTCCATGGTGTAATTTAGTTCCTATTTGTTGTTTTACCCCCTCCCTTCCACCTTGCACCGGAACACTGACTGGTTGTTAAGCCCTGACAATAGTAATTTAACACAGTGCTAATAACCTGCAATTATTCGGTGATGGGGCACATAGTCGGAACTGCTCGCTCACCCCATAAATAATACCAAGGGTGAATATGGGAGCATTATGAGCTAACCCAAAAAGACTGTGTAAAAACTGCGTCATATGTATGAAATGTACTGAGCCTTTCTCATAAAAGATAAAAGTATGAGATACTTAGTAAAGTTGCCCTGGAAAAAAACAGCTAAACTCAAAACTAATTTGAATGATTTGCTGATCTCATGTGACTTTAATGCTTACACTATGGGGTGATGTCTCTTACCTTTGTCTGTGCAATTGTGTAGAAAATTGTCACAGTGCATTGTAACGGCAAAACTATTGACTCCTGAGCTGCCACCAACATAAAGTAAACCAGATCTTTGCTGGAGTACATCCATGAGATGACTGGAAATATTACATTGTGTGTGGTGACACGTTAAAGCTCTTCTCAGGTCAACATTTCTGTATTGTAAATTTTTTAGTCTAATATTTTGAGATAGCAGGACTTTTGATTTCCATGAGTTATAAGCCGTAATCATCAAGATTGAAACAAAAAAGGATGGAAAAGGATGGATTTCACTTTATGTGTAATGAATCTGGAATATGTGTCATGGTGAAGCTGGTGGAAGGACTCAGGCGCAGAGACGAGGTGAAAATAGTTCATAGTTTTAATGAAGGATGAACAAAAGAAACAAACAAACTCAACGCAGCTTAACGACTGGGTTGCATAGCCTACGGCTGTTAACCAAAATAAACCACACTACTATGGGCAAACCTTCAACATAAATAGGTTCCCCAATTGGAGGCAATACATGACACCTGCCTCCAATTGGGGAGACCCAAGTGCATAGAGGTGGCTAGAGGCACCTCTATTGGTCACGTCCTGACTATGGCCCCAGCCAGTGCGAAGATGGCTAGGGGCATAGCCAGGACGTGACAATATGTGACAATGTCAACAAAAAAAATGAATTACGGGAAAAAAGTTGCTTTTCCACGATAGATATATTTTTTAGATGCACCTGTACATGAAATAGTACACAGTTTTCCAGGACATGTTTTGGCTGAACAGACCTACTCTAGCAATCAGTGGCCATAAATCCTGAAAATGCACCTTTAAATTGTTTTTTGCAATGAGTAAAATGTAATGAGGGATAGTTCTTGTTTGCATGCAGTTTGAATGATGTTTATATCCAGTGTTTGCTCGGTTGCTGAATAGAAGTCTATGAGCGAAGAAAATGTGATAAATATTCCAGTGAACGCAAGTTAGCAATGACTAATAAGACTTATGTTTTTTTTTCTTGAAGCAGAAATATAGTAGTGGTAAGTTAATTTGAAGTTAAGTCATAAATTGTCAAGATACCAAACTATATCTTGACAATTTATATGCCTTTTTTATATAAATAAGGCACTCCTTGTAATTGGCATGTATCAGACATAGGAACAGTTGTGATTCAATGTAGATGCACTACACCAAATTCCACACTTGTTACACAATCATGTCAACAATCAATACACTCAAAGAGGATCAGAGGTAGTGTGATTGCATTATGGAAGAATATTGCATGTGCTTTGAAGTCTTTGGAGCTAGAGCAAGCAATGATTAATAAATACCAGTGAAAATCCTTTATTTTTCGACATGCGGGGCAGACAGTGCGGGAAAGAGCTGTATTACAGTTTTTTTCAATTGTTTACACACAATTTTGAAAACCGGGTTCTTTTTTTCAAAATATAAGCACAATTATCCAAACACCACACTCAATTTGCATAATTCCTAGATTTTTTGCAAAATGACATACTTCTGTCAAAAAAAACACACTTCAGTCAAAACATATACACATATTTGTGAAAAGGCAATTCGTTTTTATTTAACCAACACAGTCCTCAATGATAAGACACTATTGCAGCCAGTTTCACACTGCTGTGATAAATAAAAAACACATTTGTAAAAAACGAATTTTAGGAAATAGCATGTGCTAGATTTTTGGCCAGACATTGTTATGTAATGGATAATTTAGATTGAAAAAAATTGTGACAAACCCACAACATTCTTCATGATTAGTTTGAGATATAGAGAGAATGTACACAAATAGGCCTACTATAAACTGACCATGCGCTGCACAACACTGATGCTGCTGACTGAATATTTCAAGTATTTATTTCAATACTTACAATATTTCTTACCATAATCAGTTACAGTAATCAACCTACAATGAAATCAATGAAACATAAAATCTGTAGACAAATAACAATTACTGCATGAATTACAGTACATACACTTTGACTCTGAAGAAAAGTAAACAGAAATGACAGAAAACAACTGTAAAACCAACAAGAATACTGTAACTATTCATCTCTCCGTCTGGCTGGATCAGGCCATAAGATTTCATCCACATCACAGGCTATGTCTTCCTTGGCAAGGCACCGTTGGAAGAATCGCCTTGTGTGACGAATCCACCCCTGCAGAGAAGCTGCTTCAATAAGATCACAGGCCTGCTCCATGGCCTGAATGAGGGGCAAACGGTCATAATGGCCGCAGGTCGTATACCTTCCACCGCCACGCTGAAAAAAACTCTTCTATAGGATTCAGGAAGGGGGAGTATGGGGGAAAGTATAAGACTTCAAAATCAGGGTGATCATGGAACCAATTCTGGACCAGAGCAGCCCGATGGAATGAGACATTGTCCCAAACGACAATGTACCGCATCTGGTCCACTTGGTGTAATGCTGTGACAATCTCATGCAATCGGTCAAGAAATGCAAGAATTACATTTGCTTTATAGGGTCCCAGATTTGCATGGTGGTGGAGGACCCCATTTTGTGTGATAGCAGCGCAAATGGTGATGTTACCCCCTCGCTGCCCTGGCACATTGGTGATTGCCCTGTGTCCAATTACATTTCTCCCTCTTCTTCTTTTTTTTGCAAGGTTAAATCCAGCCTCATCCACATATATAAATTCATGTTGAATTTCTGCTGCATCCATTTGAAAGACTCTCTGAAACACATTAAAGACAATAAGATGCTATTCAATATCTATTGCAAAGTATATTTTTTTTGTGACAGAACATTATGAGCAGTGCACAATACCACACCATAGTAAGATGAACAATACATACCTCCACATACTCATTGCGCAGATGTTTCACTCTCTCTGAATTTCTGTCAAATGGTACCCGATACAGTTGCTTCATGTATATTTGATTTTTCTTTAGGATTCGACCTAATGTTAACAGAGAGACTCGTTGGATGTTATTGCAAATATTGTCATCATTGATGATATTGGCTTGGATTTCACGCAGCCTGATACAATTATTGGCCAAAACCATGTTCACAATGGCAGCCTCTTGTGCACGAGTGAACATAGGGCCCCTTCCACCTTGGTGTCCTCTACCCTCAATCCTATGTAAATATATAGATATATATAAAATACATATGCAGCCTACTGTCAAATGTCACAGTAAACATTATTGATGACAAGTACAGCAAGCTTCAGTTTCAATGTACTGTGTGGTTAGCTTACCTGTTTTCTCTATGAAATGTCCGAATTACTGACGCAACAGCATGTCTGCTGAGATTTGGTTGAACTCTTTGTCCAGCTTCCATCAGTGTCAGTCCATGGTTGATAACATGGTCAATAAGTGTTGCACGGATTTATCGAATCAAATTTGGTCCTTGTCTTCTTGGTTCAGGTTCTATCAACCCTTCAAGTCCTTCTCTACCTCTTCCTCTACCTCCTTCTCCTCTTCCTCTACCTCCTCTTCTTCTACCAAGGCCTCTTCCTCTACCTCCTTCTCCTCTTCCTCTACCTCCTCCTTCTCTTCTTCTACCAAGGCCGCTTCCTCTACCTACTTCTTCTCCTCTTCCTCTACCGCCTTCATCTCCTCTTTGAGCGCCCCCTCTCATTCTCACTCTTCTTCTTCTTCTAACTCATTCCATTTTTGTTGAAGACAGGTGTACTCACCTGCTGCCTTTTATAGCACAACTGAGTGCTGCGTTTTCAAATAAGCACGTGTGCTTCCACACCTGATGGTTGTGATTATCCAATTCGTTCATTAGTGTGGTCATTGGCAATCCAGTGCTTTGTAATGACAAAGAAGTAACCTCACAATCCTTATCTGTGTGTAATGTTTTGCAAAAAGGGTGAAGCAGACATTGTGTGTAATGTTGTGCAAATCTGTGGAGGTGTTTTGCTCATTGGAGTAGAATTTTGCAAATTGTGTGGACATTTTTATTTTAGTGTGTAAACAATCGTAAAAAACTAATTATTTGATCTCTTTAGCTAAAGGAGATAAACGGGAGGAAAAGAGGAGAGGGATTTCGTTCTCAGTGTTCATTTGTCATTGAGAAAAAGAGGGGTGTTGAAGGATGCTGAGGTATTTGGATTAGCTAGAATTTCGGATGCTATAAGTATATTTGTTTAGATGACTTTTGCCTGGGTGTTTGCCAACACAGAATACACATATACAGTATCATAAAGTTTGTATAACAAATTTAACTTGGGAAAACCTACACAGTCTGCAGAAATCCTGTTTGCACAAAGAGCTAAAATGTTAGCTATTGATTCTGAAAGCTAGGCCTAGCCTATATGGTTATTTGAATTGAAGTACCTTGGTACACATTCTAGTGGACTCAAACAAGTTGTGTGCAGTGATATCATTTGCATCAACCAGGTTGGTTTTGGTATGATTAGGGCAAAACTTTGGAAAAGGTGGGAACATATACAAGCTCAGAACACTCAAAGTCAGGGATAAAGCAATGGGTAGAGTGTTTCGGATGGAAGGGGTTCCTGAAATGAGCAGCCTTACATCCTGATGAAAGAAACTGTCTCGCAGCCTTTTGGACAGAATACTCCTTTACCTTCTGCCTGACGGCATCTTGGTAAACAGTCCATGGCATGGATGGCTTCGATCTATAATGTTTTGTTTGCTCTTCTTCATACACCTCTCTGTGTAGAGATCCTACAGGGATGGCAGGGCAGACCTTGTGATGTGCTCTGCTGTTGTAAGTTTTCAGCAAACTTTACGATGATGTTGGAGAGATGGGTTGCCAGGCAGTCGTGGGTGAAGACAGAGTACAGGAGTGGGGTCAGCACACAGCCCTGGGGAGAACCAGTACTGAGAGTCAGTGAGGAGGAGGTGGTGTTGCCCATCCACACCACCTGGGGTTTACCCATCAGGAAGTTCAGGATCCATCTGCACATAGAGGGGTCGAGACCCAGATCCCTGAGCTTCACCGCCAGCTTGTGGGACACAATGGTGTTGAATGCTGAGCTGTAGTCAATGAACAGCATTCTCACATATGTGCTCCTCTTGGCCAAATGAGAGTACAGCGTGGAGGGTCAGAGCAATGGCATCCTCTGTGGATCTGTTTTGTCTGGCAGACTGCAGCGGGTCAAGTGTTACAGGCATGGAGTCTGTGATGTGAGTTTTAACTAGCCGCTCAAAGCACTTCATGATGATTGGTGTGAGTGCTGCAGGGCGGTAGTCATTCATGCAGAGGATCTTTAGCTTTTTTGGCACAGGAACAGTGATGGACTTTTTGAAGCAGGTGGGGACCACTGACTGGCGTAGTGATAGGTTGAAGATATCAGTAAAGACATCAGCCAGTTGGTCTGCACAGACCTTGAGAACACACAGCCTGAGCTGTTGTCTGGTCCCTGAGCCCTGCGGGCATTAATCCGTTTTAGGGCTTTACAAACGTCTGCCCTGGTCATTTGTAACTGTGCAAGAATTGAAAGGCCAGATTCGAAAAACAATTTAAAAAGCCCTTCAACTGCATCTCGGTTGTTTGATTTCCAATTAATTGTGGTGGTGTACAGAGCCATAATTATGAAAATTGTGACAGTGCCCAAATATTTCCGGACCTAACTGTATTCTGTTTTGTTTCCCCATTTTTGTCTATTCTGTTACATATTATAGCTTCCCCTCATATCATTGAAGGCAGTTTTTTTCCATGTCCAATGTCCAATTATACCATCAAGTAGCCCATTCAATGCTTTTTGGCTAGGTTTGGTTGGTATTTTAAAGTCTAGTTTGACATGGGTGATTCTTATAGGAACAGAAGATGAAATCGCAAGGGTTGCAAGGTTTAAACACCATTCTCCTCAGAACTGACACTTAACGCATTGTTCTTCTGTCTTTGCAGGAACTCTTTACAGCGGAATGTAAGTTCAAAGAGTCTGTCTTTGAGAACTACTATGTGATCTACTCGTCAATGCTCTACAGGCAACAGGAGTCAGGGAGGGCTTGGTTCCTGGGGCTCAACAAAGAGGGCCAAGCCATGAAGGGGAATCGGGTGAAGAAAACAAAACCAGCTGCTCACTTCCTGCCAAAGCCATTAGAAGGTACACCAATGCCACATTCTTATTAGCTTTTTATGTATATAATTTAGTTGTTCTGTGATATAAAATATTGAACTGAAAAGTAAAACATTCTTTCAAGGATAACCTTTTGCAAAAGATAAGGCGTTCTGTCCACTGTGTTTAGGAAGGATTGTTTCATGGTTGAAAACACAAAAGCCAGTTGATGGTTCACATTGCCACTAGATGCTGGTTAACTCAGCTTTTAGTAAAAATGCTCTCCTAGTTGCCAAGTGTCAAACTTATTAAATGTATGGGTTAATTAAAGGACAACTCTATACCTTTCACAACGCTATAAGTTGTTGTGCAGGTAATGTTTCCAAATTGTCAGACTGTGAAAACAGCTTGTCAATGCGTTTTGTAAGTTTGCAAGCTAGGTAAGGCACCTTTTCAAATTTTACCCAAAGCAGAGGATGGAGTGAGGATGACTTCCTAATCTCATAGCTAATGCTTTGTTTATTTAAATATTAGATAGCTGTTTGGTAATTTCATAACATGCCACTTCGAAAACATAACTTATATAGTACATAGCATTAACTAATTAATATTGTAAGATATTTTTCATAAGTTAGCCTGCCTAAAATGACCTTGCCAAAACATTTGTTCTTTCCTGTCCGCAGTTCTTTTTGCAGCCTGCATTAGGATTTCAACTAGCATGTGGCTTCAAAACTCATAGGCATGATAAACCGCAATCCATCCTCTTGTTGTGACTTAGAGGTCATCAGGAGAAATCTGAAGTTCAGATACGTTATCCGACTGGTTTGGATACAGAATTATGTAGTTTCCCGTCGGATCAAGCATGGTTGTCACGGATCTGGGTTTAAGTGAAACAATGACTATCACAATTGACTTATAAGAAATAAACTTCCTGATAATAAATATATTAATACATTTGCACAAGGCACGAGTAGGTGTGGTATATGGCCAATATATGGTTATGAGCAGTTCTTAGGCACCAAGCATTGTGGTGCCTGAGACAGCCCAGAAAAAGCACTATTTCTTTCATTAGCCGGTTACCTCCCTGTGGTATATGGTCTCATATCCCTTAGCTATCAAACAATCAGCATCCAGTATTCAAAGCACCCTGCTTATAAATAAATACATCTCACTGAGCACAATTGGAGCTTGCATCGCACCACCCAGGCACTCCACATGAATAGATGTCCCTCAAAACACAGCACTGAAACAAAAAGGTGTCCTGTGAAAGAAGACACAGAGAGGCCAACAATCACTTTAAAGGAGCTATAGTTCCATAGCTGGTAGGGGAATAATGGGGCACTGATCAAACATATCAAGGACAGAGCAACATAACAGTGGCTCAAGTAGGAAATGTTTAATGTTTTACAATGGTTCAGTCAATGCCCCGATCTCAATTACATTTCCTTTTTGAAAATTGTTGTCCACAAGCCTCTCAAAAACCTGAACAACCTGGAGCAAATATCCTGAGATGAATTGACAAAAATGGCATTGTGTGCAAAGCTGGTACTGTACATACTTACAAAAAGACTTAAAGCTGTTATTGCAGCAAAAGGAAGCTCTACCAAACATTAATGTGTTAAGGTTGATGTCACAGTCAGGGCGTAGTGGAGTGGACAAACCAGGCACAGGCAAGAGTGGCAGTCAATGATATTATTTTTATTTAAAAGAAACACCAAGCACTTTAAATAACACTGAAGCCAAAACAAAACTCACCACTGACATCAGGACACACCATAACATGGAATAATGACCGACAAATGAGGGGAGCAGTGGAGAAACATTTAAACACATTCTGATGACTTAATTGGGACCTGGTGTGAGTGACAATTGGAGACAAGACAAATGAAGGAGACCGGGGTGAGTTCATGAACATTGGGAAAACCGGGAGATGACGGAGCGTTCTGTCACCTCACCATCACAGTTGAATACATGTGTTAGAAACATTTGTGTTTATAATTTTAGTAAAAAACTAAGTCTGTGTCCTCTTGCAATACATACAGCTCTGAAAAAAATGAAGAGATCATTCCTAATTTTTCTTAAATCAGCATTTCTACATGCATGGAAGCCATTCCATTCCAGTGTCTTTTATATTCCAACACTCATTTTACTCGATTTGGTGATTACCTGAATTTAACAAAGAAAAGTATAAGAACACTGCAGTGGTCATTACAATCCTCATGCAATAGGTCCAGCTGGATGGCAAAAACAGTGCAAGTAGTACCTCAAAGGTAATTTGAATTAAAAAAATCTATATTCAGCATGACAAAAGAGTTGAAAAGAAAAGTTTTGAGTGAGGAAAAGGAGGTTCAATTCTGGCTTTACTGGCAGAGAGATACAGTGAATGTCAGGTTGCTTCCATCCTGAAACTTTCAAAGATGGCGGTTCATAAGAACAAGGTCAAGTCACAGACATTGGCTACAACAAATCTACAGACTAGCAGAGGGCAAAAATGACTCTCCACTAACCGAGATGACCGTCAACTCATTTGAATGTTACTCAACAACCGTAGCATGACATCAAGTGATTTACAAAAATAATGGCAAACAGCAGCTGGGGTGAAGTGCATGGCAAGGACGGTTCAAACCCGGCTCCTAGGGGCAGGGCTGATGTCGTGCAATGCAAGAAAAGAGCAATTCATCAATGAGAAGCAAAGAAGAGCCAGGCTGAAGTTTGCAAAAGACCATAAAGATTGGACTGTAGAGGAATGGAGTAAGGTCATATTCTCTGACGTATCAAATTTTCAGCTTTGTCCTACACCTGGATGTCTAATGGTTAGTCGGAGAGCTGGAGAGGCCTACAAGCCACAGTGTCTCACACCCACTGTGAAATTTGGTGGAGAATTGGTGATGATCTGAGGATGCTTCAGCAAGGCTGGAATCAAGCTGATTTGTCTTTGTGAAGGACGCATGAATCAAGCAAAGTACAAGGTTATCCTAGAAGATCACCTGCTTCTATCTGCTCTGACAGTGTTCCCCAACTCTAAGAATAATTTTTTCCAGCAGGACAATGCTCCATGCCACACAGTCAGGTCAATCAAGGTGTAGATGGAGAACCACCAGATCAAGACCCTGTCATGGCCAGCCCAATCTCCAGACCTGAACCCCATTGAAAACCTCTGGAATTTGATTAAGAGGAAGATGGATGGTCACAAGCCATCAAACAAAGCAGAGCTACTTGAATTTTTGTGCCAGGAGTGCCATAAAGTCACCCAACAGCAGTGAGACAGACTGGTGGAGTACATGCTGAAAGACTGAAAGCTGTGATAAAATTATGGGTTATTCCACAAAATATTGATTTCTGAACTCTTCCTAAATTAAAACATGAGTATACTGTTTGTTTTCTTTGCATTATTTGAGGTCTGAAAACAATGGTTATTTTCTGGTTATTTTGATTGATTGTTATTTTCTACAAATAAATACTCTGAACGACAATATTTGTATTTGGAATTTGAGATCAATTTTGTCAGTAGTTTATAGAATAAAACTAAAATGTTAATTTTACTCAAACACATACTTATGAAAAGTAAAAGAAGAGAAACTGATTATTTTACCGTGGTCTCTTTATTTTTTCCAGAGCTGTATACTGTAACTGATTTGAAGTTTCTGTGTTTTAGAAAAAAGAAATCTATCAATAAGAACAAAATATATTATTTTCATTCAGAAATATGAGAAAAATGAGAGAATGTATCATATAACAGAAAGCCATATACGTACTCAACTGTATATACACACGCATATAAAACAAAAATCTGATTTAAAAAGTAATAAACTTTCAAGCCAGCATACCCCAGTGTCTTTCACAATTATTTCTTTTGACCTTTCAAAACAACAAACCCACACCTAGATCCATCAGGGCAGTATCTTTTATGAAACAATTATGTCTGACCACACCCAGATTACTGTAAATTCCACCCTGACTAACCATTTGTATTCATCAGCCCTAACCATAATTCACAGACAGATACAGCACAGAAGGGAAGGGACGAGCCCTGTTACTGCAGCCATGAAATGTTGATGATTTATGGTCCATCTACAGATGCCTGCATCTCTCTACTCTGCAGTGGATTTCTGTACATTATTTAAACATGGAAGCCATGAACCTCTAACACAGTATGATGGTCAGGACAGCATTTTGGATGTTCCCACTGTTAATTTAGCATAACTTTTGAACATATCCAGATTGTTTTTGGTGCAAAATATGGGAGGAAATCGCAGCATCGGCTGGCGAAAGAATTTCTTGGACATTATTGGGGAACTATTTCACCCACGTTTCTCCCATTTTGTGTGGCCTGGAATGATTTCTGAAATAAATCAAAGCCTTTGAATTAATGAGGCTTCAGACTGATTAAATCATCTATGCTAGCTGTCTTTACAGACGGCGATATAATGTGGTTAGTTTTACAAGTTATTGATTTGAAGAGAGAAAGAACAGCTATTTAACTCTGGGTTTTACTAACGAGATGTTCTCTGTCTTCCTTCCACTTCCAATCTTTCCAATCTTATCCTGTCTCTCTCCTCTCACCCATCTTTCCTTCTCACCCCTTGTCTCCCCCATCTTCCGCCTCTTCTTTCTTTCTCCCTCCCAGTTGCTATGTACAGAGAGCCGTCGTTGCATGACGTAGGAGAGACTAAAGCGTCTAAAGCTTCCGCTCTCCCTCCCTCTAAAAGCACAACGGACCCCCCAGTGATGAATGGAGGCAAACCAGTCAGCAAGCCTACGACTACTACTTCTACGACAACTACTGCTAAGCCCCCCACATAGCCCCAGCTCACCTGATGTGTGTGCATGTGAGGGGGTGTGTATGGAGAAGTAGGACGGGGGAAGGGGGCATGATGGAGGCAGTGATGATCCCTGCCGGACTCAAAAACCTGCACCCCTTTCCATCAAATCTCTCTTCTACTCTCTCTCTCTCTCTCTCTCTCTCTAGCTTATTAACCATGGATCAGTCCAGATCCACAGCACCTACCCACCCGCACCCACAAATGCACACATACACACACACACCCACACACACACTGAAAAAGGAATGAAGACTGACTCTGACCATGGAATGCCTGACAAGATAACGGAATGCCTTTAGAATCCTCTCAGTAATTGTGAAAACTCATGAGAACGATGTGCTTCACAGCCACGTGTGGCACCTTGGTTTGCAGACGGAAATCCAAGACTGCCCCCCACTACTTAAATGCCCTGTTGCAGCAGAGTCTTTGCAAGTGAAATCTATTTTCTACACTGCAGTTCACCAGCTTTGTTCTGGGGTAAATACTGTACAAATATAGGTTATAAAAAAGTGGACTCTCATCCTCTATTTTTTACATATTCCTGTCTCTTTCTATCTCTATCTCTACTTTCACATTTTTCTCTTTGTCTAGTAACTTAGAAAACAATGCTGATTTGCAGGGGCAGCGTGCGTTTTTGTAATACAAACATAAATGCCGCAAATCAACACACATATATTCACACACACAAACACACAGACATCTAGACGTTCAGAATGACAACACAACTAAAATACACACAATGTCAGCAGTGGTCTGGTGTCAGCAGGCAACACTGCAGATGCAAACACAGATATGAATCCACACACAAATCCCCACACAACATTTATGACCAGGGGAGAGTCTCAGGCTGCGTGTTGCTTTATTTGTGGCTGGATAAGGAATCACTGGATGCTGGCGCTTAGCTCCTGCAATCATAACTGATGAAATGCTAATTAAACCCACAGCAATCAGTGCAAACAGTCCACACACAGATGGTAGGGCGCTTTAAGAAGTGGTGTATACATATCACTAGCTGATCCCACCAGCGGTGAGCCCTGCCTCATCTGGTCGTTGAATAGGAACCTGAAATCTATTTTTCATTAAGTCTTATTTCGGAGCGTAAGCTCTGGGAATATCTACCGGCCTTGTAGGCCTCTTGTCCCTTATTTGCTGACATCTCTGAAACAGCGGGCTAGGCTACATGCTTGTACCTAAAAGCCCTACAAGCAGCAGCCATTTTTACATACAAGTCTTCTCAAGGCTTCGGAGTGGAACGTGGCCAAATGTGAGTACTGTAGATGCCACTGAAATTGGCTGCATCCCTTTTTTGTTAAGCAAACTAAAGCATGGGCAAGGTTAGCATTGTGTTCCCTTTTTTATTGCAGCAGCTCAAGAGATGGCTAATATTATAAAGTTTTCAATATATATACAATTTAAAAGAAAAACATAAAAAGAGTTTGAATATTAAATATTGAGCTATTAAGAGTGGATTTTTTTCCTAGCTCAGCATGAAGAGTCCAGTATCGCTCATCTTGGCCTATCAGGTGGCATGCAAAAAACATACTGTAATCCAGTCATGGCTTGGCCAATGGTGCCTCATCCACCAATCACATCCAGTGGAGACCTAGAAGCATTTTCACTCAATAATCTTCTAAGAGCACAGATAATGATTTACAGAATCACCAAAGTGTCCAAGAAATCAGAGCATCTTTCTCTACTGCAGCCATTACTTCATAGATAGTCAATGCTAATTGGATTCTAATTCGCTTCATTTGGGATTTATGATTTATTCTTTGGACTGTGATTTATCATTCTGTATAATTTTCCCAGAAAAGTGTCTTGTTGACCTATTGATTCTTGGTTCACCTAAAACAGCGGTTCTTTGCAGTCCTCTGAAGCTGGAATAGTGCTGGTTTTCATTCTAGCCCTCTAATCAGGGAATGACTTAGACCTGGGACACCAGGTGAATGCCTTTAACTACCAGGTAGAATAGAAAACTGGCAGTACTCTTTGTCCCCTATGTTTGGAATAGAGAACACCATGCTCGAAAGGTCTTGCTTGATTACATTTTGGATCTTGTGTTCACAGGGTTTTGATATATCTGGAAAATATTTCCATGCATGTCTTTTTTCCACAACAAACTATGACATAGAGGAAAGGTACTGTTTGGTGAGTTGGAACTTCTTTGGGACTGAGATAAGCATGATGTTAGACATACACTGAGATCCACTGGAGATTCACATCACTTTTCACATCTAATCATGATTATTAGCAATTTATTAACCTTAAGGTTAATCTATCAACTGTTTGGATATCCTGCTTGACTCAACAGTTTTCACAATCATTTTTGATAGATTAGATTTAGAATGTTGATAAGTAGATGAAAGCTGCTGTTTACTGCTAGAATTGCAAATATATTCAAATTTTAAGTTTGTTGGTATTTCCAGCAACTAGTTTCAAGAGGATGTTAAAGCACATTATTAGTCTCAAAAGCACTTGTCTGTACCAAGCTACATTAAGGCCCAGATTCAATCTGAAAAGTAGGTTTTGGGCATAGCGGTTTTTAAAGGCAATTTCCAAATGAGCTGCCAACAGCTGCAGTTACAGACAAGCAATATCTGCAAACATTCCCTTTAAAAGCTGCAATGCCTATAACTGTGTCGGATTGAATCCAAGACTAATGCTATTATATTAATGCCATACTATACACAGAGGAGCTGAAATCCTTTTTATTCTCTTTAGGGCTGGTGTCCCTTCCATATTACAGCCAAGCGAAATCCTAAATAGCACATTATAACGTACATAGAGTAGTGCCCTACTTTTGACCGCAGCCTTATCGGCCATGGTCAAAAATCATGCTCTATATACAAAATAAGATGCTATTTGGTTTGCAAATCTAGTCATGTCCCACATCATTATGAACTCTACATGCTGGGCTACCCAAGCCCCTGCAGACCAGTCAACTGGTTCCTTGAAAGTTGAACTTTATTTTTCTATACAACTGATGTGTGTAAATGTGAATCAGTTTTACCTCTCTAGATGGCATCTTTCTTGTTTTGTTTTTTTGATCCTACTGTATACGGATCGTGCGTGAGGTCATTTTTCCTGATCCTCATTTTCCTGAAACATTTCTCATTCAAATATTATTTCCCCTTCTCTCTCTCAATGAATTTGTCGAAATCTAGTTGAATGAGGGACTCTTTGTTCCACGCACTTTAGTAAAGAATTTTAACCACTATGTTTCATTGTCTCATCTGGTGCATGGGGAGAGTAGGGCATTGATGAACTGCATGTGGTAGGCTATTTGTATCAAGAACTGTTGGTATGTACCGCTAATTTTACATACATATATGCAATGAGTTTGTCTGCACTGTACAGTTTGTGTTTGTTGTATATGCATACAACATATTGAATTAAAATATTTATATGAAGGTGTGACTGTAATGTCAGTAACATTAATGCAATAGAGTGTGCAGTATATTATTGCACCTTTCATATTGACGGGCTAAATGAAACGAGCGGTTGGCTGGCTAGTACTAAAAAGCATGAAAAGGCCAAAGTAGAATTATTTATATGAAATGTTTTCTTTAATTACTTCCTACCAAACCTGTTTTCAGGAGGTTGGGCACTAGAATAATGCAACTCACATCCCCGGATACACGATTCTGAACTGTCATAAATACAAAGCATGCCACTATAGAGATATGCATTTTTATTTGTTTTCGTACCGGACATTTGAAGTTTCGAAAACCCTGGTGTTCACGAGTGATCAGGAATTGCCATGCTTTAACCTGTGATAGATGCTGATTGTTTCAGCAAAGAGAAGACACTATTACAGTTAATTATATTAAATTATATTCCATTACAAATATGCCCCTCAGAGATATGTCATGTTATAATACATTTATACCCACGCACATATGATTATGATATTTGAATTGTTTTCCATGGAAAGAAATGGTGTCATACATGGCACATTCAATGTTTTATTATTGCATTTTCTTTTTAATAAACACTCAAACAATATACTTCTGACTTGAGTGCAGAGTGTAATTTAAGTTCAGCTTGTGATCAATCCCAAAACCACAGCCTTTTATTAACTCATCAGCTTGAACACGTTATAATCATAATCATTAACATCATTACACTCATAGACAAACTGACAATTGAAAAAATATATATAATAAACCATTTCTCCTTTCTTTTTAATGTTTGTCTTGTGTTTATGTATGTGCATCATCTAATGTATAGCTTCCTGGAATATGTAAGCATTCCTATATTCAAATGTTCATACATATAGATATATTGGAAACATAAAGGATTACATGGTAATGTCTTCTAAAGGAAAGAAAAAAATGTTTTTTTGTCTTGCATAACAAAATAAAATAGTTTTAATAAAGATAACTTGTAACCAATACAATGAATGTCGTTATACAAGTGATAAACAGAAATCTGAATGAAGAATTACATCCCAGTTTGGTTGGACTCTCTTCTTTTCCTCTCAGTCACTTCGTCTCCATATTACTCCTCCATTTGATTTCGCCTTCTGCGTCCCTTTCTGACAGCACAGTGTCTTTGCTTAAATGTTCTGTAGTGTTAGTATTCCGTTCCCACCCAGATCTCGCAGGCATTCCCCGTCCAGCCATTCCAACAGTCACAGTTGCCACAGTTGCATACCCCATTTCCTGCAATGAGAAGTGAAAGGAGAAACTGACTGAGTTTCCTGACACCAGCCTGACCGTTCTCAGTTTCCAGTCTCCTCAACCCTGTCCCACTGATGTAGCTCCATGGTTGGCTCTGAAGCCAGAGAAGTGAATCACACCCCAATCCCTGAGATAGTGCTCCTCAATGGGCACACAGCTGTGACTGAGGTCTTAAGTTAGTATGGGAATACTTTAGAGTAAGATTACATTGTCATTGATGTTTCTTACTTTGTCATTGAACTCTCAACTCTATCTACACTTTCCTTTCCAATAAAGCATAAACAATGGAAATATATATATATATATATATATATATATATATATATATATATATATATATATATCACTCTTAACCAATTAAATAAGACAAAATTAATGATGTATGATAAAGTAAATTTCTTCACAATAATTTTGTATTTTGCATGGTGTAAGGTGGGTTTATTTCTAGATTTTATTTTGTTTACAAGCAAACCCAGGGGTAATGTTTTGGACCAAGTTTGGTTCTAGCAGTTCAGGACTATATCTGACCAAATATGAGTCTTTAGGCAAAAATATTTAAGTGCCCATTGTCTTACAGTTCAAATGTCTCAGTTTTAAAATGAATGTTCTTCCATTTTGTATTTAGGACAGATTTAAATTCAGGAGGCCAGACATGTATTCTTTAATAATTTATTATAGCTTTATTTGATAGAAATGGTGAGGAAAAATATAGGAGACTATTTGCTAAATAAGCAGTAACACAGAATCAAACCCATGCCAAAACAGCACGAGTACAGTACCAAAGGCAGCAGCTTAGACTGCTAGAAAACTCTAGGTCATGAACTTGAATAACATTTTATAATACCTGTGATGTCACTTGCTATTTCATCTATGAGTTTAATCGGGAAATACACTTATTCATAAAGAAAATCAAATCATTCTTATTTGAAAAATGCTTTCAACTATAGCTTTTTTGACAACTGCCCCCTGTTTCACAACAGAACATTTTCGCTCTGAATCAATGCATCTGCTAAATGAGTAGTCTAAATGTAAAAAGGAGTGGAAAAAAATGTTTAGTTGAAACTCAAGTGCATGCTGCATTCCTTCTTAATCACAGTAGTATTAATTTAATTCTTATTTTTACATCATGGTACATATTTATTTCACTGTGCAGTCCATAAGTATTTGGACAATGACAGGTTTTTTTGTATTAGCTCTGTACACCAGCACTTTGATTACGAAATTATACAATGACAAATTATACAATGACAGTGATATACAATGATAGGGCAGACTGTCAGCACTAATGTGATGGTCTTTTCATCCATATTGGACAAACTATAAAGTAATAAGAGCACATTTCATACATCCCCCTCATTTAAGGACATTGAAAGTATTTGGACAACTGGCTTCATACCATTCTTTTATAAAAAGGTGTGTTTATTTTCATAATCAGTGCATGCAAGATCTGTCAATATGTAGTCTGGATTGTAGGCTTTGCATATGAATTTGGAGCTGATTGCTGGTGTTTAACACAAGGACTAAGAAGTGGCTATGCATGTCGAGCTGACCAGTATAATGCTGATAAATCTGAGAAAATCTACTGGAACTGGCAAAGTATGATGTATTCTGAAGTCTACAGTAACATCTTGTTTGCATAGATAAATCCAAATACCTCAAAACTCATTGGACAGCATTTCACTTTGCTCCAGGATAATGACCTCAAACTGTAAGGAACTAAGTTTTGTAGGACAAACAAATGTTTTTGACTAGCCAAATCTTTCATCCAATGCAAATTGAGCATGCATTTAACTTTCTAAAGACAAAACTGAAGGCAGAAATGCCCCAATATAAATGTTATCCAATTATTTTGGTCCTCTGAAATCTGGGGACTATGTATAAAAAAGCTGTCATAACAGTTGTTCTATACTTTGTTATATTTCAAATCGAATGTTCTGGAGTACAAAATCAAAACAACAAAACTTTGTATTTTACATGTGATTAGAGGGTCAGAAATAATGTACCAACACGTCAGAATTTAGAAGTACCAACACATCAGAATTTAGAATTATTCCAGTTCCTGCAAATCTGTTTAGCGTAACAAAATCTTGAATGTTCAGGGTACACACATTCAAAAAACTTTAACCAAGGTTAAAATTCAGTCCAAAAAACGGAACTTAGTCACCAAGAGTCCATACCTTTTGATGGTTGCTGTACTAAGTGGTTGCTGTACTTAAGTTACTGAAATATATTTTAATGACTACAGAAGTAACAATGAAAACTGTATTAACAATGGTACATAATTATGGATGATTTACTGGAATTTCAATGTAATCCATAACACAAATTTGCGTTTGTCATGTCTTACTTGACTTTAAGCAATGCCAGACTTATAATCTTTGGTGCATGAAATAAATGAGTCAATAAAATAAATTGTATGTGTAATGAGAATTTCATCTAGAGGATGAAGTTCTTACATGTTGAATAATTTAATATAAACAAATCTCTGAAATATAGATAATTTGCATAACCACCTTCCCTCCACTTTTTCCCCCAGTAATTATAATACTACTAATATTAATACATACAAGATAGGAAATGTCTATAATACACATGCAGATGATAAATCTGACTTATGCGGATATAATAGAACAATTTAACAGGAATACTGGATTTCTAAATTCCCTTTATTTTCTTGCTATTAAAGTTAATGTTATAGTTAAGTGCCTAATGTAGGCATTGCTTTGAGTGACACTACAACTATATAATATGGGATTTGCAAGGCCAAGGAGAGTACTGCTTCTAAACAGCTATATAAGCATCTTCTGCCACAAGCAAATAATTAAGATAAGCTCATAATGTTGTCCATTGTCAGTGGAAGAGATAAAGCTTCTGGATGAGAGCTGGGCTGTTCTCTCTGTTCTTGTCTTCACTACCTGGAATATCTAATTCTTACTCGCTTTTCCCCTTTTCTGTTCTTTGCTTCTACATAGTTAATTGTACCCATCAGTCCATTATTAGAAGATGAGGCCTTGCACTAAGGCTTAAAATGAGATTGTGTATAATCCTGGTTTTACCTCACATTACCCACAGTATAACCAACAGATAATAAAACCTGAAAATTCCTTTATTTTATATGGTCCTCCGAAGAAAAAGTATATTTCCAGCATAGGGTTTATATTTAAGATAACACTTCAAATTAGTTTGTGTTTGAGAATTGGGGTTTGTTTTAGGTTTAGGCATTTTAAGTTAGGGTTAGAGGAATGTTTACAGTAAGGGGATATGGAAAACAGATAGAGGATAGGAAAAAAGGATAGAAAAACGAGTGTGTGTGTTTGTGTGTGTGTGTGTGTGTGTATTTGCAGTCTACATGTACCTGTGCAGATGAGTCCATCGTGTTGGTCACACTCTCTGTCATCGCACTCACAGAACTCCCCAGAAACCCACCAGTCCTGAACAGACGCAGAGCAAATACACCGGCCACAGTGACATGATCCTGACAGAAAACACAGAGAAATAAGTACTGTGAGAAATAGGGTATTCTGTCCTCACATGTACAGGTTACTGTAGCCCTGTAATTTTATAAATATTGTCTGCTCCCGCCCAGGGCAAAATTTCACTTGCAAGAAATCCCACCCAGGGTAAAATTTCTTTCCCAGGGGCAAACCTATTAGACTGTAAAAGTCTGTTTCCCGTCACTTGGTATCCTACTGTCAATCTTAAAGAGTAGCGGCCAACGGATCAGATAATAAGGTGCTAAACATTTGGAGGGGGAGGGATCGAGCGAGGGAAAATGACAGAGAGTGGAATGAATCTCTTTGAGTGTCTTCTTTTCAGCATCAGCTATTTATCTCAACTGAATTGAGTCTGAAGTTTGGCATTTAAGAGTCAAACGTGCTCCACTTGAGTCAACCTGTTTCAGGTGATATGGTTTGGGCATGCATGAATACAACCACAGTTGGTCTCATCTTCATCCGCTTTTCCGGTATTGAGTCGTGGGGGCAGCAGCTCCAGCAGGGGACCCCAAACTTTCCTTTCCCGAGCCATATTTGCCATCTCTACCTGGGGGATCCTGAGGCATTCCCAGGCCAGAGTCCAAATATAATCTCCACCTAGTCCTGGGCCTACCCCGAGGTCTGCTCCCAGCTGGACATGCCTGGAACACCTCCCTAAGGAGACGTCCTGGGGCATCCTTTCCAGATGCCTGATCCACCTCAACTGGCTTTTGATGCAAAGGAGCAGCGGCTCTACTCCAAGTTCCTCACGGATGACTGAGCTTCTCACCCTATCTCGATGGGAGATGCCTGCCACCTACAAGTTTCCAAATGGTGGAACCAATAATAATAATGTATTACATTTTTAAAGCATATACATCTCCAAAATAAAGAAACCACTGCACCTTTTTTTTCCTTTCCAGATATGTCGAACAGGAAGATGTGTGAGGAACAGAAGGGTTAAAATGAAGAAACCACAGTAAATTGTCTGTTCCTCATTGAAAACTTTCCTTTCCAACTTTTTTGGAAAGGAAAGAAAAAGTTGCACTGGTCTCTTAATTTTTTGCAGAGCTGTATGTACAGTGGGGAGAAGAAGTTTTTGATACACTGCTGATTTTGCAGGTTTTCCTACTTACAAAGCATGTAGAGGTCTGTAATTTTTACCATAGGTACACATCAGCTGTGATAGATGGAATCTAAAACAAAAATCCAGAAAATCACATTGTATGATTTATACATATTTAATTAGCATTTTATTGATCAAGTATTTGATCACCTCACAGACCTGTTAGTTTTTCTTAAAGAAGCCCTCCTGCTCTCCACTCATTACCTGTATTAACTGCAACTGTTTGAACTTGTTACCTGTATAAAAGTCACCTGTCCACACACTCAATCAAACAGACTCCAACCTCTCCACAATGGCCAAGACCAGAAAGCTGTGTAAGGACATCAGGGATAAAATTGTAGACCTGCACAAGGCTGGGATGGGCTACAGGACAATAGGCAAGCAGCTTGGTGAGAAGGCAACAATTGTGAGCGCAATTATTAGAAAATGGAAGAAGTTCAAGATGACGGTCAATTTCCCTCGGTCTGGGGCTCCATGCAAGATTTCACCTCGTGGGGCATCAATGATCATGAGGAAGGTGAGGGATCAGCCCCGAACTACATGGCAGGACCTGGTCAATGACCCGAGGAGAGCTGGGACCACAGTCTCAAACCATTAGTAACACACTACGCCGTCATGGATTAAAATCCTGCAGCGCACGCAAGGTCCCTCTGCTCAAGCCAGCGCATGTCCAGGCCCGTCTGACGTTTGCCAATGACAATCTGGATGATCCAGAGGAGGAATGGGAGGAGGTCATGTGGTCTGATGAGACAAAAATAGAGCTTTTTGGTCTAAACTCCACTCGCTGTGTCTGGAGGAAGAAGAAGGGTGAGTACAACCGCAAGAACACCATCCCAACCAACCCTGAAGCTTGGAGGGGGAAACATCATTCTTTGGGGATGCTTTTCTGCAAAGGGGACAGGACGACTGCACCGTATTGAGGGGAGGATGGATGGAGACATGTATCGCGAGATCTTGGCCAACAACCTCGTTCCCTCAGTAAGAGAATTTAATATGGGTCATGGCTGGATCTTCCAGCATAACAACGACCTAAAACACACAGCCAGGGCAACTAAGGAGTTGCTTCGTAAGAAGCATCTCAAGGTATGGAGTGGCCTAGTCAGTCTCCAGACCTTAACCCAATAGAAAATCTTTGGAGGGAGCTGAAAGTCTGTATTGCCCAGCGACAGCCCTGAAATCTGAAGGATCTGGAGAATGTCTGTATGGAGTGGGCCAAAATCTCTGCTGCAGTGTGTGCAAACCTGGTCAAGGACTACAGGAAACGTATGATTGCAAACAAAGGTTCCTCTACCAAATATTAATTTCTGCTTTTCTGATATATCAAATAATTATGTCATGCAATAAAATGCAAATTAATTATTTAAAAATCATACAATGTGATTTTCTGGATTCCGTCTCTCACAGTTGAAGTGTACCTATGATAGAAATTACAGACCTCTACATGCTTTGTAAGTAGGAAAACCTGCAAAATCAGCAGTGTATCAAATACTTGTTCTCCACACTGTACATGAATACCATTATACAAAAGCTGAGAAATAAATGATTGAAAACCATGAAACCTTTTCCACTGCACATGACTCCCTCTGCGGTCTCACAGAGCTCCTTGCTCTGAGCGTCAGTCATTTGGCATGTCCGAGGGAATGAGCACAACTTCCCAAACCAGCCGTCACCACAGATACAACGGCCACACGAACAGAAACCATGACCTGGAAGTTAAAAGAGTATGTGTTGCACAATTGAAACCGGTGGAAAACTTGACCTGGAGAGATAAGAGGGTAGACAATGAGTACAATAGAAACCATGACATGGTGGGAAACAAGGTATAGAAAAGTTCAACAATTGAAACTTGTACCGACATTGCTTTGGCATGCTGCAAAGTATGCTGAAAATTGGCAGAACACGGCCAGGGTGACGACTCAGATGTCTGATATGGCTGTCTAGAGTTTTAGTGAGTCCTTGTGGTAGGTCCGGTGTTTGCAAGCTCAGTAGTTGTTGTTGTGCGGAAAATACGTCCTCCTCACAGTGCATATGTACTGGTAAATAATTCATGGGTTGAGCAAGCAGTGTGATAAAAGCAACATGTCAGCAAAAGCCTGTTCCATATGACGTCAGATGAGTGGCCAATTTACAGAATGCATCCGCCCTGGTGGCGTCTCACCAAAAACATCATCAGGACACAAGAATACACATAAAAATAAAACTATTTTCACTGTTGATTAAAAGAGTTGTGTGGTTTTTCCACTTTGCTATGAAAAAAACACTAAATCACTCTGGATCAATGTTTTTCCCACACGACAGAGGAATTGGAAAAGTTAGACAGAATAATGATGCTATTTACGGATATAGGATTTCATTTCTTTTTTCAATGCAGATAACCTGCCGACCTCCCATCTCTCCCCGTATCCATTGTGGTTGTAATCATGTGAAAACTGACACAGCAGTTAGCGTATGAGAGGAGGTAGAACTGTGGCTTTAAAAGGTGGTGAGGGTAGCTTGGAGTTTGTCAAAGTCACGACAGGGTGCCTCTGCGCGAGAGAGGTTGAGGCAATGCACGGCTGCTTCGACCGTCCATCCCGGGACAAGAGTTAATTGCTTTGGAAGGAGCAGTACCCTCCTAGACCTTACAATTAGACCTGGTTCCACTAACACGCTAACACACAAGGTTACAGATCCATGAAGACAGGGAGGAGATGGAGATATATTAGTAAGGTGTGGAAGATGTGTGGGGGGGTTTGCGTGCCTCTTTGTGTGTCATGATGGTAAAATTAAAAAGAGGAAGTTGATTGGTTCCCAAAGGCATGCGTGAAATACATTTTTGCAACAATAAAAAATGATAGTGTTTGTCTACTTGGTTTGCAAAGGAAAGATTCACTTAAACTCACTCTAGGACCTTACAAAAAGGCAATCTACTATCTGGTAAGATAAATGGCCTTTTATTAGTGAGTCTAAGTTAAAATCACTTAATTGGACATTTTAGCACATCTTATCTACTACTCTCAGGAGCAATTCAAGGTAAAGTACCTTCTTCAAGGGCACATTGACTATTTCTAAACTCTCTGTTCAGGCATTCAAACCAGAAACCTTTCAGTTACATAGCTAACATGCAAGGCACTAGGTTGTCTGCCAAGCTGTCAAATGACAGTTTTTCCACAATCGCTAACACCCTAAAACAGGTTCTATGAACAATCCACACAAAACCATTTTGCAAACGTTCAGAAGGTTAGAACTTTTACTACAAACCCACTATAGTTTTCATAATCATTTCTTTTCAAAATCATACACACAACTCTCATTGTAAAGTACAATTGTCACCATTCTGTAATTTAAAAAGAACTATAAAACTCAAATAATCTTAATTCTAACACCCTTAGCACAACATTATGGAGGTTTAAACACTAATAATAATACTAAGAATAATTAATCAACAAGCAGTCAGGATGTATTCATGAATAAAAAGGGCCAAAGGTAAGCTCATCTTTATTTTTGGAACAATGAATGACAGAGGTAGACAGAGATAGAAGAATGAGAGGCTTTGGATGAGAGAGGTGGAAGAACAATGATTTCTAATGAGATGTGGGACAATGTATTTGACCACGTTCTTGAACATGATTTGAGGATGACACTTAACAAAATATATTTTTCTTCTTTTTGTAAATTTCTGAGGCCCAAGAACAGGCCAGTGTGAACCTAGTTTTTATACTGGGAGTACATAGTAAGTTAGTTAGGGGCTGAAGCAGAGAGGTACTTTTTTCAATCTAGTTTTGTTTTCTTCTCTTTTCCTCTCATACATAGTTTTCTGTCACTCTATCCTAGTCATTAACCTTGACCTTCTTAACCACAACACCTTGTGGGCAATAAGTAAGTGACCAGAAAATACAGATCAGGAAAAAATTAAGAGACCATTGCACCTTTTTCTTTCCTTTCCAAAAAGGTTTAAAGTGAGGAAGAGCATTACATTTGCAGTGGTCTCTTTATTGTTAATCTTTTGTTCCGCACTCAAAATCTTCCTTACCAAGTATTTTGGAAAGAAAAGAAAATGGTGCAGATGTCATGTGCTAGCCATCTCTGCACTGGGCTGGGGCCATAGTCAGGACAGGACAAAAGAAGGTGCCTCTAGGCACGTCTATTTTAGTTTGATCTCCCCAGTTGGAGGCAACAATCCACACCTGCCTCCAATTGGGGAACACATTTAGGTCAATGTTTGCCCACATTTTGTGTGGATTATTATGGTTTGTAGCGTTGTTTAGTTATTACCCAGTCACAGGAGCTGCTATTAGTTTGTTTTGTTCTTTATTTCAAATCACCACATCGTCTCTACGTGTCACGGGTGCAGGTAAGGACCCAATCGCGGACTGGAGAGGTGAGGGGTAGAGACAGACAGTGCAGTCGGGGACGGGAGGCACGGCGTCTCACAAACCGATGGCGAAGGCACACACGAGCAGCAGGCAGAGTAGTTGGTGGACGGGCAGATGGTCGATACACAAGCGGGCGGCAGAAGCACAGTCAGGGAACGGGCAGAGTAGTCGGGGACAGGCAAATAATCGCAATTCCGGCGGAGAACAGACGTACAGGCAGGGCTCAGGCAGAGTAGTCGGGGACGGGCAATAATTCGGTACACGGAAGGTCTGTTTGAGGAAATTGCGAGATGTGGTATGCTT